>CM052441.1:4958122-4970117 GCA_028533085.1 Varecia variegata | reverse complement strand
AAAAAAAAAAACCACATGGAATAATATTTCTCAAATATATAATTAGGAAAAAAATGCAACAGTTTTCCAGCTCCTCTGTCGGGAAGGCCGTGGAGAGCCTGCTGCTGCTACACATGCAGATGGGAAAGAAAGGGGGCACCGCTCCCGGGAGGGGAACTTGGAGACAGTAAAATGAATACAGACTTCCCTTCCATGCAGCAGCCCCTCTTCTAGGGAATCCATCTCAGTGATACTCTGGCAACAATATGAGAATATGTGTGTGCACACAAGTCTATTACTTATAGTAATATTTGTAATAAAAAATGAAAACGAAGTGTTCAACAATAAGGGAAAAGTAAGGTATATCTATACAATGGAATTCAACGATGCTATATTTTTAAAAATAGGAGAAAATATCTATATAATAGTAGAAAGTGATCTCTAGAACATAACACATACTGCAGAGAGAAAAAAGCAAGGTGGGGAAAATGTGCATAATATTCTACTTTTTACTTAAAAAGGAGGTGATACAAATCTATATCAATAGTGACATCATTTATAATATTTTTACTTATTTTTAAAATCAGTGATTATTTCTAGTCAAGATTTACCTTTAGGGGGAGAAAAGGAATATTGAAAAGAATGAAGATAAAAGCTATGCTTTTTTGAATATAACATATTCTATAGCTTTGGCTGTGCAATAATGTAACTATTTTACCTGTTATAAAAACAAAATAAATTTAAAAGCTATTTTAAAACATGTGTGCAATTGGTGACATAACTACATAGTAACTATATATGAGTCTATAACCCTATAAGGATATACCCTAATGACAGAACAAACTGCAAAAATCTTAACATTGTAAAATAAAGGAGAAAGCACCAACAGTTGTAACATTGATGATTTTAAATAAAAATTCTAATACACACAATTTGAACTGAGAATGTCAGCATAACTAATATTGTAGTTTGTACTTAAGAAAAATTTGGTCTCCTAGCTTTTCCAACTGGGCCTAGAAACAGTAACCAACAATGAGCACGCCAAGCTCCAAGATGGTGACTTCTAAATACTATTTTCTATCAAAGGTAACTAGAGCTCCTGAGAAAAATGGCTGATTCCAGGTCACTGGGTAAGAATTATAAGAAAAGCCTAGAACATCTTGTTACTCTACAGAGCCTGGCGACAAATGGATACAGGAAATTCTTTGTAGTGTTTCTTTTCCTTTTGTATATTTGAAATTTTCTATAAATAAGAAAAACATTTAAAAAATGAGTGAGAAATGAACTGGCTACTAAAACAATCTTCAGTACAAGGAGAAGACTTGAAAAATGAGTATTTAGAAATGTTTCTGTCATTTGTGGTTTTATGAAGGTAGAAGATTTATCAATACAAAATTATTACATTAAAAATATTAAAAATAGAGTTTTCCAATCTGCAAATAAGTGCTTTACTGAATTTTGAATACCTTTGTTAAAAATATAAAAGCACAATACCTTTAAACGAGTTTTTCCTTTATAATATATTGATACATATATTGTGTGAACATTAATAAAAATCACTGTATTGGCAGATAGGATTAAAAATGAGTAACATAATTTACAAAGTCAACAATGCAATTAGCTGCCTACATTTGGATCTCTGTATCATTTTGAAATATATTTTTTAACTAGATTGACATTAAAACTAAGTATTTAAATAGTTTAAACTTAAAACCTGACCATTGAATCAAGGTATCCCATAGTTTCAAAGTATAATTTTCAAAATTAATGAGGCATATTTAATCATATTGCAGTCATTAAATTATATATGTAGTGAGAAGGAACTACCTCACTCCATTTACAAAAATTACCTCAAAAGGGATCTATGACTTAAATATAAAAGGTATGCTATTAGAAAACACAGAAGTGAAACCTTCATGATCTCTGGCATGGCAATGGATTCTTATATTTGACACCAAAGACACGAGCAACAAAGGAAAAAATAGATGGACTGGATTTCATCAGAGTTAAGAAAATTTTGTTCATCAAAGAACATTATCAAGAAAGTGAAAAGACAACCTATAGAATGGGAGAAATATTTGCAAATCATATACCTTATAAGGGTCTAGTATCTGGAATATATAGAGAACTCTTACAACTCAACAACAAAAAGAAAAACCACCCTATTTAAAAACGAGCAAAGGACTTGAATAGACATTCCTGTACAGGAGATACATAAATGGCAAACGACACCTGAGAAGATCTTCAACATCGTTGGTCACTAAGGAAATGAAAATCAAATCCACAATAATGTATCACTTCATGCCCACTAGGATGACCAGTAAAAAAACCAAAAAGGACACTAACAAGTTCTGGCAAGAATGTGGAGAAAAAGAAACCCTTCCACATTGCTGGTGGCAATATAAAGCCGTAGGCAGCTGTGGAAAACAGTCGGCAGTTCTCCAAAAAGTTAAACATAGAATTCTGCGTCTAGGTATATATCCAAATAAATAAAAGCATGTGTCTACCCAGAAACTTGTGTATGAATGTGTATAGCAGCATTATTCGTAATAGCCACAAAGGTGGAAACAATACAAATGCCCTTCAACAGATGAATGGATAAACAATCTGTGGTATAACCATACAATGTAATATCATTCAGCCACGAAAAGGAAGGGAGTACTGATCCATGCTACAACTTGGATAAACCTCAAAAATATAAGGCAGACAAAATAGGCCACATATTGTGTGATTATTTGTATAGGAAACATCCAGAATAGGAAATCCATAGAGACAGGATTGTGGTGGGCAGGGGCTGGAGCCAGGGTAAGGGGGAGTAATTACTTAATGGGCATAGGATATTCTTCTGAAGTGATGAAAAAGTCCGAAACTAGACAGAGGTAGTGGTTGTAACAACATTGTGAATGCGTTAAACATCACTGAATTGCACACTTTAAAATGTTTAATGTATGTTATATGAATTTCACCTCAATTAAAAATTATATATGTAATAATAGTATAGTACAAGTAAAGGGTGTTTTGTGATGTTAAAATATTTTCAAAAATTTAAATATTAAACAGTTCAGCTTTATCTCCTTCTCCTTTAATTTCTTTCTTCATATGTTATTTCATATATACCAGGTATATAGTCAACATTTTTGTTGATAGCAGTGTACAATTTAAAAATCTGGATGATATTACTCTAAATCCAGGGTAACAAATCTAAAGCTTGCAGGGTGAATCTAACCCACAGACATACTTTGTGTACTTCGGCTGAATATTTTCAAACTTATTTTCAATGCATTTGTGCAAGTTATGCATTTTCTAGTCCAACACAGTTCCTTTATTCCCTAGAGTTTTATATCTTTTGTGATCTAAATATTAATGTTTCTTATACAGCAATGATCGAATTCAAATTTTCAACCCTCTGCTAGGAATAAGGTATGTTTATCAAAGGTAGTTTTTCATCAATAGTTCTTCTTCCTTTGCTTTTCATTAGTATTAGAAATGGAGAAAAGAAGTGCTAGACTTACCTACGCAAGGCAGGGTGTAGCCAAGCTGGGGGTCGTGGACAAACTGCCGATCATTGAGTCTTGTCACACAGTATAAGTGGAAACAGTCTAAGCAAATCACGTGGCGATAGTTGCACTGGAAAACCAGGACAGGGCTCCTGCATAGATAAAGAAAGATGTTTCCTCTAATACCTTTACGGGTGAAAAGGTAACATGTGCTTTAAGACAATTTCTGTAATCCTGTGGGGTTGCTTAGAGCGTGCTCTGGGCAAAGACCGGAGCGGCTAAGCATTGAGCTCATATATACCAATGCTGTATCTTAAAAATTGGAGGCACTCCACGCACTATATAGAACCTTGATTTTCCTAATTTTATATTTTTTATGTGAACACTTTCATCAATCAGTTATTTAAACTTGAACTTAAATATAAATTTCCTTCTGGAAGTCTTCCCTTACTCATTCTCAATTAACCTACTAAATCTTCCCATCCACTCATATATATTGCTATTGATCCATTATTATATCACAGTATTGATATCTTCCCCTCTCTTATAGACAGTGATGTCCTTGAAAGTAGATACTGGGTTTACTTCATCGATATTTCCATAATATCAGGCATTAGAGAGTTTTAAATAAATGTTTTCAAAATTTAATTATAATAATATGTAGACTATGAACTTCCCCAAAGTCAAAAGGAAAATTACTATTGTACCAAAGTAGGGATGTTAAACAGTCACTCACATTTCACTGGCAAATAGAAAAGCAAAATTTAGGGATAAAAGAATATTCAACAAGGATTCTTCTACTACAAGATTTTGTCTGTTGTACCACCGCCATCTCATCCAGATATTCAATTTCTTAAATTATGGTTAGGGGATTACTAATAAATTGATATTTACATGTCCCCTAAAACATTTTGTAGAAAAACAAAATCTCTTTAAAACTCACGTATTTTTGCTGGCAAATGGACTACGCAAATTTATGTTAAGCAGAAGACAAATTGAATATATTAATTTGAGATCAGCACCAAGGCAATTTTAATAGTAAGAAAGTTATTGGAGTCTATTTAGATAACCGTATTTCCTATGTAATGATAACAAGATACAAAATAAACATGTTCATTTCATACCCAATTCTTAATGGCTATAAGAGCTCTTCAAAAGCCTTTTCCCTAGAAAAATTAATATTAAATATTAATATTATAGAAGATAACCTCTTGACAATTAAAAGATTTGCAAAATGGTGCTACCCCATTTATTTCAAAGCAATATCTGATACAAAACAAAGTGGAAAAAAATCCCTTGGTATTTTAATGCCATGGATCTATTAAGTAGCTGGTTACTTTATCTCAGCAAAAGTGTGCCTGGATGTGTTTATGTGCTTCTCATTTCCCTTCTGTGAACCTGCCGAAGTCCTTCCAGGGCCTTAGTCAATTAGGCATCGACCGTGCTCTGAACTGTCAACTTTTTCTCTTTTAACATCTTTTCCCCTAAAGACGATATATTTATGTTTTCCTATTTCTAACCTAAGAGTCATCCACATGCACATGCACAAGCACACTCACAGTTTGTTCACTCTGTGACCCTGTATAGCTGCTATATATTACCTTATTTTCTCAAAGCTAAGTTATGTGAAAAATATTCTCCATCTTGCTCTCAGCAACGTGGCTGACTAAGCCCTTATAGAGCCCTAATCTGCTATCAACACACGGAAATAACTGGAGAAAATATCTGAACATTTATAAAAATGTTCTTACATGTAACAAGGTTTAAAAGAAAGATGAGAAATGACCCTGTAGAGGAAATAAAAAGAAAACTTACAAAGCCAAAGCAGTCAGCCCATGAACCACTGCCACAGTGGTCCAGAGAGACATGAAGGTACAGCGGATGCTGCCATTGGTCTAGCTTCGGTGTTCTTTTCCATCCCTAGCAGAAAGAGCTCTCTCACTTGGGATGGATAACAGCACACTTTTATGGTTTTGCCCTTCAGTTAAAATGTGGTCCAAAGGGACTTCTAGACAATCCTTAGAATACCAATTGTTCTACTGTATTAATGACATCCTGCTGCTATTTGGAACAGATTAGCAAGAAATGGTAAATACATTGGAGAACATAGGCGAAATAAATTCTATGCAGGGGCCCAGCACATCAGTGAGGGTTTTAGAGGTTCAGGCTTGAGGCATGGAAATATACACCCTCCAAGATAAAGACCACTTAGTCTATCTTACCCCTCTGGCCACCAGGAATGAAGCACAAGACACCTGCAGGCTGTGAGTCCAGAGACTCTGGTCCCCACAGAGCATAAAGTATCCTCCCAGGGACACAGGAAGAGTCTTTTTAAAAACTAAGCTGCAGCTGCATCAGGCCGCTTCAACCTCCTTGAAGTAAGACACAGGTGGGAAGAAAAATTTATCTTACTACAGGGGCCACTGATCCTAATCATCAGTAAGAGGAAAGCCACTGCTACATATGGGGCCGGGAGGAATCCATATGGTATCCAGGTGGCCCACCAGAGCAACTCATGGCACCTGCCTGTGCAAGTCTAATGCCCTTGGCAAATGGACAAGGGCAGCAGTTACGGCTTGATAGTGCAGGCAGCCAGGACTTGAGACTGTTAGGATTTACCTACCATAGCAGCTAACATCAATAACATTTACTGTTAAAAAAAACCATGAAGACACTTCAGAGAGGGTTTTAGAGAATGTCTACCTTGAATAAAAATAGGAGAAAAGAGCACTAGGTAACAGGGGTTTGCCAGACAGTGAGAAGTGAAGGACTAGGGCTGAGACACGTACATGTGGTCAGCATGGAGTGAGGACAGAGAGTCTTTTAACTCCCTTGAAGGAAAACCATTGCCCAGACACAGGTGTGGAGTGTAACCATGGGAAGGAAGCTGGAGTGGCAGTGATAGAAGAAACCACATGTGTGTTTTTGCATACCCACTTTGGAAAAGAAAGGCATTTATAAGTTACAGGGCATCAAAAGTGATAGCTGAGTCACCCAGGAATTCTGACCTTCTATCACTATCTGTACGTAGTCAATTCATATATATACACACATACATAGAGATAGATGAATGTATATATTTATTATAGATAATACATATATAGGTACATAGGCAATGATATATATATATCTCGATAGATAGCATATGTATGCATTTCACATAGAATAATCAGCTGGAATTCTTGATACAGTTATGAGGTAAGATTGTTCATCTCTTATTAAGAATATTCCTAGCAGTTATGGCAACTTAGGTGAGGGATAAATATGACACCCATGAAAAGTTATTAATCACCTGAGAAAAGGTGTAAAGACCATTTCATGACTAGAGGGTCTGTATCACTAAATTCCTAAGAGCTAGATCAAAGTGGATGGGGGGTAACTAGTGTTTATGACCACCTACTTTGGGTTAGGTGCCTTACTAGGAAGCTCACATACTTTTTCCATTTCATCCTCCCAAAATAAACTGCCCCTCCTCTGCCACCAATCCTGTTCTCTCTGTACCTCTGTCCGCTCCACCTGGACATACTCACGTAGCCTAGCACTCTTCCGGTTCTGTGACTCCGAGACGCACACTCTTTGCCATCACTGCTATAGTGTAACACTAGCCCTTACATTCAAATCCAAATCCCAAATTTCTAGGTCCAGTTCAAGACCAAAGATCTCCAGGGAACTTTTTAAGGAGCCCAATGCCTCACTGATTCTTCTCTTTTTCTTTGCCTTTCCTCAGTACTTACTCATAAAGTCCATCCTTAATGTACTTCAGATATTAGCTTCATTTTTATTTAAAGTGTTTCATATATTCCTACTTTAGCTGTCAACATTAAATGGAAAGTCCTGAAATGAGAGAGACCATATTGCTTAACCCTTTCATGGCCCATGCCTCATTTCATACAGTGTTGAGTACATGATAGTTATGTAATCAATAATTACTGATAATTCTAGTGGATACATGAATGCAGCACAATTTTTATAATCTCTGGTACTTTTATTTTATAATTTCTCTGCTCCCATTCACACATTTTTCACTCAGTTACATATTGAGCATCTGCTTTGGATAAAGTAGGCACTTAACAAATACATACAGACTGTTGCAACCAGTGAACATATGAACACCTTATAGTTATAGTTGGCTTAAGCACTGGGAAACACATATATACTGCCACAGGGCATAGTCTAGGGACACAATATTCTCATGGAAAAGTATTACAAGAAAGTGTATGTAGTCACCAAACTCTGATAGCACAGAGTTAGGAGAAGAGTGAATTATTGGGTCAGGGTGGATCCATTAGAGAACTTGAACTGAATTTAAAGAAATGGGAGAATTAATACTGGGTTACTGGAGAGAAACATGGTTTCTGGACAGAGGGGAAACACAGACATATAGAAGAATCCTTAGAACAGGAAAGCAATCAGGTGGGCTGACTGAAAAGATGTATCAGGAAAAGAGTGGGAGAAAAGATGAAAAGGGTTGAGGACAGAACAGATTCTGCTCAGGGATAGGGGATGATTCTAGAAGACAAACCTAGCATATGGCCTCTAGATTGTGGGGTTTACTGAAGATTTCAGTGAATTCTATGGTCTGAATGTTCTCACCAAATTCATATGTTACCCCAAGGTGATGGTATTAGGAGGTGAAGCCTTTGGGTGGTAATTAGGTAATGAGGGAAGAGCCCTCATGACTGGGATTAGTGCCTTTATTAAAGAGACCCCTGAGAGAGTTCCCTCACCCCTTCCACCATCTGAGGAAACGACACGGTGAGAAGGCCCTAGCTATGAACCAGGAGGCGGCCCTCACCAGACATGCGTCTGCCAGTGCCTTGATCTTGGATTTACCAGTCTCCAGAACTGTGGGAAATAAATTTTCGTTGTTTATAAGTCACCCAATTTATGGTAGCCTAACTGAACTAAGCAGCCTAATTGAACTAAAATAGCTTTAAACATGGGAAGGGAATGATGATTTAGTAAGTTTACCTCTGAAAAAAGTTTGGCGGGAAAGAGCTGGAAGTAGTGAGAAGTTTTTGGAGGTCATTTCAGTAATGTTGACATGAGTTACTAAGGACCTGGACCGTGCTGTGGTGGTGTGAGGTGTGGGGATGAGAAGATGGATGGGGGTGACATTTCAGAGCAGGACCTGCCAGTATTTATCTTCTCATGTTCCTCCTGACATTCCTCTGTGCCCTTTGCTCAAATTATATACATATAAATGTTAATTGATCAATCTAGAGATGATTTTACCCCAATGAGCCAGGTTACAGAGCAGTTAATTAAAGGTTAAATAAAGTTCTCAATCATATGTAAAAAGAATTATAAATGCTTTACTTGATATTACCAAAGAGTTATTTGTAAGTAATAATTTCTGTTTTTATTAAAGGAGTAAACCAAAGACCCTTTGTTTACAGAATATTAAGAATAATTGAAGGAGTTTTCATAAAAAATATGGCAGGCTATTCACATCTATTACACAAAGGGGAAAATTATTACATGGTATTCTAAATTTTTAAACTCTTAAAAAATTAGTTCTCTAGTATCCACAAAAATAACATCAGTGTTTTCATATTTATCTAGTAAAATGTACAATTTAATCTACTTTCTACCTCATTTGTTCACTCTCTCTCTCATTTGCTCTCATTCATGCACTCTCTGCTAAAATCTGTGTGTTCCTCTGTCTTTCAGTTTGTCTGATTCTTTTCCACATGTACATCTTCATTTATACTCATTAAGAAAGAAGCTATGGTTCCAACTTCTCAACTGAAGGTGACATATATTGAAAGCAATGTGCCAGAAATTTCAAGATATGTAAAGATAAGGAAGCAAGTCTAAGTTCTCAAAGAAATATAAATCTATTAGAGTAGGCAAGAGAGGGACACAAATAATTGTAATATGGGGCAGAGTATTTTCAGTTATTTTAAAGATGTAGGAAACATTAGCAGGCTCAGGGGTAAGCAGCCTCCCATATGTTCTCTAATGATCCCTACCTCCTGTTTGGTTCCTTTCCACATGGAATGGATTGACTTATGTGCAACAGGAAGAATACAGGAATGACAATGTCTGACTTCCAGGGCTAGGTCAGAAAAGACACTGCAGCCTCTGTCTCTGATTTGTTATAGATCACTTGCTCTGAGGAAAGCAAGCGGCCATGTTGTGAGGACACTCAAGCAGTCTTACAGTGGAGGCCTCCTGCCAACATCAACATCGGCTTGGCATTCACTTGGCAAGCCCTAGGATGACTCAAGCCCTGGGTGACATCTTAACTATAACTTCATGAGATACCCTGTCCAGGTAACTGCTCCCAAATTTCTGACCCACTGAAACTGTGTAAGACAATGTTTATTGTTTTCTTAAGCCACTACATTTTGGGATAATTTTTTATGCAATAATACCTAAATAACATAGGTTCAGAAGAGACAGAGGTCATATTTAGATAGCAGATCAGAAAAGGATTTATGAAAGTAGTGGCATTTACGGAGGGTCATGATACCAGTGCATGGAGATAAAGAAAACATTCAGTCAAGAGAAGAGAATGAAGTTGTGGAAGCACAGAGCATGGATTCAGAAGTCTAGTGTAGCTTCATTTTCCCCAGTGAAAAACAAAGTTACATACAGATAGAGATAGATAGATAGATAGACAGACATACAGATAGTAGAATCATCTGATATGCAATGAAAAGCAATGCAAGTTAGAGTAAAAATACTAAGAACAAAATCCTTGATGAAATAAAAATAAACAAAATTTTCTCACTTGAGAGAGAAAGTCCTCCAATAGAGCTAACACTTAACCCTTGAAAATTCACACATCGTTTTTGCCATACTTAGTTTGTGCAACAGTAACACAGAGGCTATGCCTTAGTTAGCAATCTTTCAAATCCCTCTACAAACTCTGTACATGAAGAACTATGACTCCAGGGAATTTAATAAGGTATTTGATTAGATAAAAATAATTAGAGGAGGAAAGCTATACCATCAAATAACTTCAATTTATCTTCTTAATAATTGTCATTTGAAATCCCTTTTAGTTAGAAATGGCTTATAAACAATAAACAAATGTCTGAAATCTCAGAAACCAGATTCATTTTAATTTGATCTATATTTATCAAAAATACCTACTAATTGCCTAAATGCACTTCTGACAAAGAAGTACCCAACACAGCGCCTGCCCACAGCAATGCTGGAGAGAGCATTTCAGCCCACGTGAGTCATAGGTTCATTATTAGAGTTAGCCAAGTGAGCAGTCTCAGTCACTGGAGAGGCCCCTGATCCAGGATACTAATTGATAGACTCAACTTTTAGAAATTAAAATAAGCTTCAACAGTTGAATGACCTTCAAAATTCCTTCCAGCAGCCAAGTTTAAAATCCTGAAGTAAGTTCATTTGGCCATTAGTCTGCTTGGAATCAGAGTCCTATTACAGCACTGGCAGATTCTGAACAAGTTCATTAACAATAACTTCCAGTTTCTTCTTCCTGCTCTGCTCAAATTCTTACTGTGCTATCCAGTCCCCTTTGCTGCATAGAAAAGGGTTCATTTTGGCTCCGTGAGCTTACTTGCAGAAGTCCCAATATTTCAACACACAGAAGGTACCCAAGGTAAAAACTCTTTATGTCTACATTTTTGAATCATTTTCATTCGTCCATTCTGCCAGCATTGTGGAACAGCCACGAGATGCCTGGCACTGTCATCTCACAACCCAAAAAAGTGCATGAGAATGGTCTATCCCCTCAAGAGGTCACAGCCCTATCGGGTGGAAGACAAATAATTACTCATAAGGATGAGTTTAGAGACCACCTAACCTGTCTCTGGGGTGAGAGGAAGAGGTCCCAAGACAGCTCGTCTCAGTGCACTTAGACCACAGAGAGAGAAGATATTGAGCAAGCTACATGGCTCTGTAGTTTATAAAGGTTTTTAATAGAATATTATATAAAATGATATTGTAAAGTTGTTACAAAGGATTAAGAAAATATAAATTCTCTGCTTTCCTAAAATTCCCTTTTCTTCTTAAAGCCTCATTCAGTAATTCTATATCCCATCTGTGCATTAACTGTCATTAAATTCAAGAGCATTTCTAATCTCAGTGATTGTTCCAAAGTTCAATCCCACTGATATCTGCCCTCAATACTCTGCAAACTCTCCTCTCAGGAATGTTCAGTTTTATTCCTGGGCAACAACTTGATTTTGTGCATCTTGTGGCATTTTCTTGTGGCTATCTAGAGCTTTTGTTTTATTTAAAAGCTCCCTATCCACTGTACTGTATCCCTGTTGATACATCATAAAATGTCCCTATTTTATAAAATGTCATGGAAGGAAATATAAAAATTTCAATAAGTAGCCACTTTGTCTATTTCAGACATATTTCTTTTCAATATACACTTGCTGATTCTGAGAAATGTACCAAATCGAGGCTATAAAAGTAGTTGAATAAAGCAATCCCATTATCGGGCATCTACCCAGAAGAACAAAAGTCATTCTATAATAAAGATACTTGCACTCGAATGTTTATAGCAGCACAATTCACAATTGCTAAGA
>CM052441.1:4926900-4951720 GCA_028533085.1 Varecia variegata | reverse complement strand
TCAGGCTGAAGTATACAATGGGGTTTAAATATATAACTTTAAAAAGTATGAGTAGAATTATGCTGTGCATATTGGTCTATCCTGGGGATCTTTTCAAGTCAGTTTGTAATCATAATTCTTATTAATGTCTGGTTAGAATTCCATGGCTGTATAAAAACTTATTTAATCTATCCCAAGATAGGGAATATTTACTTTTTATCCAGACTTTCACTATTACAAATAATGCTGCATGGAACAGCTTAGGACTTCTTTCTGAACTCTTTTTTTAGGAAACGTATCTAGAAGTGTAATTTTTAAGGAACAGTGATTGTACATTCATTTTCATAGACACTGTCAAGTTGTCTTCCTGATTACCCCTACCACTTCATACCCTCAAAATAGCATATAAGAGAACCTATATCCCTACAGGCTGGACTGATTTTTTTTTTCTTTCTGCTTAATTTTTGTCAATTGAGAAATACTTTAATTTGTGCTTTTAAAAATTCCTAGTGAGTTCACTTTTTAAATTGTTTGATTATTTATATTTCTATTAAGAATGGCCTATTTTTATCTGGAGCTGAGACCATTAACTGTTCCCTAATATTCATTCTTTCTTTCATTCTTAGTAATTACACTCCAATTTTTAATGGGACATGAGGTCATACAGGATGAAGATGACATTTCACCGTCTCTCTTAAAGTTAGGTGTACTCATGTGACTAAACACTGGTCAACGGGACATAAGAGAAGATAAAGCTTGCTACTTCCAGAAAGTGTCCTTAAAGGAAGAGGCATGTCTTTTCTATTTATTGGATTATAGACACGACAGCTGGAGCTGAAGCATCCATTTTGGATCACGAGTAAAAGATAAATATTTTGAATGTTAGAGCAACAAAATAAAGGGGTCTCAGTCTATGATAATGATTAAAAAATCACCTTACCAGTCCTGGATAACTTACTTTTGGACATTGTTTAAAGGAGGATTAAATGTTTATCTTGTGTAAGTCCTTTTATCATGGATTTTCTACCATCTGCAGTTTAACCTAATCTTCACTGATAAAATATTCTTCGCCATTTTTAATCGATATGTAGCTCTTTATAAACCATAAATAAAATTTCCTCTGACTGCCAATAGAAAATCATGAAATAAATTGCTTAAAATCCATTCATTCATCTATTCATAGATCAGCTTAATAATTTACCACTCTTTTCAAATTTTACTCAAAGGCAATACTTGGGTGTGTGTGTGGTTGAGTGTGTGTGGGGGGGCGTATTTTGCAGATACCAGGAGCATCCAATCAATTAAACAAACAAAAAATCCGAAAACCTTCTGTCTGTAGGTATATGAGATATTTGGTATTAAAGTTACCCTAGGAGATAAAGATATCTTCTCCTATTCAGTAAAGAAAAACAAAAACCTAACTTCTTGCTTCTGTTGGCTGGAGGAATTATATTACAGCTTGGCTTTAGTGGAAAACTCAAAATCTCATATTTTTAACTCTTAGGGTGTCCCATTGAAGCCATGTTTGGTAAGTCAGATTTCATGACTGCAGATAAAATTTTTAGGTGCACACTCTATCGGTGTGCAAACCTAGAGCACTAAGACTAAGACAGACGTTCTGCGAACTACTGAAGCTTTAAGATCTCACTGATGCAAGCCCCTTCACAAGCTTTATTGGGGTTCAAGCAATGTGCTCAGATGGCCATGTATTTACAAATATTTGAAAAGATATCTTAACAGCCATTGCTTAGGACAGGTATCCCTTTCCACTCTAGCACTGCCTTGTGTTAGGTGGCCCTGGAGTGGTACTAGGTAATGGGGGACCTAGCTTAGGGGAATTTGGGCTGTACATGTACAATTTACCCGTCATTTAGTGAGGGACCTGCACGGGGCTTATAGTTATTTCTGCATTGAGTTAACTTACTGCCAAGTACTTCAGTGTAAGAATGCCTTCCGGGGATTCTCCTCCCACTGACCGTGTCAGCATGCCACCCCAACCACGACTTAGGCAAGGTCAGCACCAGAAATATGTAGATGGAGGAAAAGGAAAAAGGTTTGAAATATAGGGTGCCAGAAGCATTTCTGTGGATAATTCTTCCAATCATCAGATGTGTAAAGTTATGAGCAGAAGATGTGATTTTCATCAATAACTTGTCAAATGGAAGTTCTTTTGGGACAAATATACACTTGATAATGCAGTGTACACAACTACAAATGTATTATGTATGCTCTTTTTTCTTAAATGGGAATCACTTGAGATAGAATTTACCAGTATTCTCGTGCTTGAGGAGCAGAAACTGTGGCAATACTGCAGTGAGTATGTCAATTATGAAGTTGTGTGTTTCATACGCCCTAATGTACTAGATCACATCTTATTGTATCTGAAAACATCTTAACCTGAAGAAATCTTGGCTCCAGATGAAATAGCACGCAAATTGCCACAATCTAGCAAAATTCCTGCACCAGCAAATACTGTATTCCAGTGACAATATTCCTACATTTATTCAAGAATAAATAACTGCATGTAACAATGAATAGGCCTGTCAAGTATTTCTCAATTAAGGGAAATAATCACAGGCCCACAGTGAAAAAAGATTTGAATGTTTTTCTGATTTGACATGATACACTAACACTGACAAAGATAACATTGATTTCATAATACACCAATACAAGTGACACACTGAAGACAAATTCACTGATGAGTTTTGCCAATTCATCTATTAATATTATAGTATTTAAGAGTAGTCACTATGCACAGAAACTTGAAATGCTCTGAAATATTACAGACCATAAATAAAGGAAAATTATTAGAGGTTTCCTCAAATTTGAAAACAAGCATAAAAATTTTCATATTTCTAATAAGTTGTGAAACTGAAAGTTACTTTTCAAAACCATCAATAATAAAAAAAATTTAATCAACTATGCTAGGAAGACTAAATTATTAATATATTTCTATTCTTTTTTTTTTTTTTTTTTTTGAGACAGAGTCTCACTCTGCTACCCAGGCTAGAATGCCGTGGCATCAGCCTAGCTCACAGCAGCCTCAAACTCCTGGGCTCAAGCAATCCTCCTTCCCGAGTAGCTAGGACTACAGGCATGCGCCACCATGCCTGGCTAATTTTATATATATAAATATTTTTCAGTTGTCCAGCTAATTTGTTTCTATTTTTTTAGTAGAGACGGGGTCTTGCTCTTGCTCAGGCTGGCCTTGAACTCTGAGCTCAAACGATCCGCCCACCTCGGCTTCCCAGAGTGCTAGGATTACAGGCGTGAGCCACTGCTCCTGGCAACATATTTCTATTCTTCCTTTGAAAGTGATATTACAAAAATAACTGTCATATAAAGAGGTCATCAAATAGTATGTAACCCAAAATTGGAGGAAAAAGAGAATTACAGTGGAATATCAGGAAACAATTAAATTTAAATATGATGCTATTTTTATAGAAGTGTGATTTTCATGGTATCTGTTGGCTTTTAAAAATGTCTTCTCTGTTGTGATTTATTTTCTTATCGTTAATTATAGTAATACTTTTGTGTTCTTTTTCTTAAGTAAGGCCTCTCAAATGGTGTCACCTCAGATCCCACAAAGTCTGAATTTGTCTCTGCTTAAGTACCCTCCCAGCCCCCTTGGCTGTCCCCCTGTTTCCAAAACCATTTCTGGACTGGGCTGCTCACTGCCATTGTCGCCTGTGCAGGGCGTGTCCCTGTCAGACTCTTAAGAGACTTGACTGTATCCAGGTTAAAGTCTGGGGTTTAACTGGCCGTCAGCCCCTCACAAGGGGCCCTTTCAGCATGGAGCTTCTCCTCTACTTCCATGCTTAGATGAAATGTCACCATCTCCTGGGCATGGCATTTGCTTTCTAGGCAATTGTAAAGAAATCAGGTGAGGCAAACTGGAAATGCAGGGGCTTCACCTCCACACAGGGTACACTTTGATCCACCACCAAGGGAGACAGGAGGATCCTGGGCAGATAAATGCCCCCTTTCTGCCTTATGTGGGATGATACAAGTTGTGGGTTTCTTCCTTGCAAATTTTCCCTAAAAGTCCTCTGTCCCATACAAACACACCTGCCAAGAGACCAACGATGTCTCGTTATGGCTCCTGAAGCTGCAGCCAGCAGCACTAATGCATTGAATCGCTTAACATTTTTTCTTGCCTTAATTCCCTTTTATTTTTTACCTTGGCCACCCTGGGCTTCCACCTCCCAAATAAAGTGTCAGCACTATTCATTCTTGCCTCAAGCTCTGCTCTTTAGAAGACTCTGGCTAAAAGGTAAACCAACTGACTAAAATGAAAAGGTCTGGCAATAGGTAATCATCATTACCACGATTATCCACATCAAAACATGTGTTGATGACCTTGTGTAACTGCCCTGAAATTCAACACAAGAAATTTAAAAAAAGAATGGAACTCATTTAAAAGGTAGGAAAAATCACATTTACAATAAATTTTAAAAAAGAAGAATATTTTATGAAAAATAAATTATTAACTTATAAAGTGAAAATACAAAAATAAACTCCGTTTTGATAAGGCAAAGTTTAGGTTAAGCTGTGATAAACAGACAATACATTAGTATATTTACACACAGACATACACACACTATGAATGTAGCAAAAATAAAGTATTTCTGCTCATCCTTGCAGAAAACCCATTACTGTACAAATGCAAAAGTGAAGGTTCCTAACAGTTCAATTTGTGTACGTCTGCATCCATGTCTTGTTCGCTGTCATTTTCCTCTCATGAAAAGTGGTGGCCACGCCTGTCTCGGGTGCAGGGCGAACTTCCTCGTTCCACCCAGTCAATTCTAGACAGATGGCCACAACACACATTTTAGAATCATGCCAAAACAAAGATTGAATCTGGCAGAAGCCTTAACCCGTAACTTCCTTTCCCAAAGACATTAAATACATTTTGCTTGGTAGCCTTTCTGACAGCACCAATTAAACACAGAGGCATGTAGGAACAGACACGCTGGGTGAGTTTTAGAGGAAAAAGTCATGCAAAAATGCGGGATTGAAATAGCCTCCCCAAACAGGATGACTTATGTTCCCCTCTCTCCTGGAAATCTAAATCCCAGAGTGTGTAATTTGGATTTGCATTTGCAGCACAGGAATATAACTCAACAAGACGGTGCGGCCACATCCAGGTAGGCACCTCCCACCTGCTCTTTACGATGAAGAGACTGAAGTGGGGTCACTGAGTGAGGATGGAGGTCACCACACCCATGAAGTAAGCCGGGAGGCTCTGTCTGCCTCTAACGTATGTGGATTCCACAGCCAAACTGTCTTCATTTAATTGAGGAAGACACCTTTTCAGGCCTAAAATAAGGGGGTACTTAACAACTCCACATTCCTTCTCACTCGCACTTCACCGCAGTGAGCACAAGATATGGAAGGGTTGTAGTTAATCTGAGGACCACATAAATGCTGTCTTTTTCACATGGCACTTTCCTCTCAGATCAGAGATAGTCCAGAGGGTTTGTTTTAATGCAATCATCAGTAGATTGTAGAAAGACGTGCTTTTTATAATCTGAGCAAATTATCACTGCACGTAGGTATTCAGAGGATACATATGGCTATGTAGCTGTGTCACTGCATTTTCAAAAATACAATCAATTTGGACTAGAAATTAGGGCTCTATCGAGTATTCACTTAAATTGATTTGCCTTTTCAAATTGCAGCCCGTTTGTTCAAATCAGCAAACTAAAGGACAACAGAATTCTGCTTCTGCCAAGTTTATTTACCATTTCGTTACCAGCTTAACTGATCACTACCAAGTTTACTCACTTTCTTTTCCCTTTCTGCTCATTAATTTGAAATTGTACTAGGTTACATTTGCATGATAATGTCCCCATGTAATAAATGGAGCAACTTGAGATCTTTAGGAATGAGGAAGTCACCTCTTACTGTGTTTTGAGAGTAAGAATCTGGACAAATAGATTCCCTTTCTATCAAACCGTATTTACCACTTCTGAGTGACCTGCAAAATACTGTGGGCAACAAGAGAAATAAGAGACCCTGTTCCTTTCCTCAAATGATTTAAAATTTAGGCAATTAAGCCACAAGGACGCCTTCCTCAAGATGATTTAGCTTAATATTTTCTCACTTTTCTGGCACTTTCAGAACATGAAGAACCCTACACAAGGACCCAAACATTTTTAACCTTATTTATTTTTGAGTGAGTCTTTGATGTGAGTCCCTGTTCCCAAGAGTATTACAAACGAGGCTTTGTGGCTCAGGGTCCTCATGATGAACAGTGATGGGCCCTGGCACGTCACGCCTTTGGGAGCCGCGGAGGGGGGTGGCCGCTTTCTGTGGGCTGCCCAGCCTCGCCCCACCATGCTTCTCCTCAAGGGGCTTTTGTGGGCTTTTCCTGCCCTCTTCCTCAGTCATCCCTCAGTGGTCAGGTGCACCCCACCCTTTCTAACTGGCCACCTCTCTCCAGGCTGGGTTGAGAGAGGACACTCCGAGAACGTGCAGAACAGCAGTAACAGTGCGGTCACAGCCACGATCAAGTGCAAGTTCTTCCACACGTACGCGCTCATTTGCTAGCCACGCTCTGCAGGGCTCTCTTCCAAGTAAACTGCACTGGCGGCGTTGGTTTCTGTGACAGTGTTCTTTTTCCCTTGGAAACATTTTGACAAATCTAGGCTTTCGGCAGTTTTCACTTACCTTTATCTTTCGGCTCTCTGCACTCCCTGTGGTCTGGGGATCAGACAAGTGGGTTGTGCCAGACTAACTGAAGTGGGAACTGATTTCCTGAGGTCGCTTTGGACTCAAGGGCTCTGCTGGTGCCACTGCCTCCTGCCAGGTGGACACCAGGGCTCAGGAAGCCACTAGCAGGGTGCAGTCTCTAGGTAGACCGGCAAGGGTCCCTGCACAAGCTTTGTGGAGGACGCCTGCAGCTCAGCACCGAGAGCAAAGGAAACAGAGGGAGCTGCAGCGAAATCCTCACTCAGCTCACACGAAGACTGGACACTGTGGCCTGAAAGCATCAGAGCTTCTGGGGACCTGTATTTGAGGACCCTCAGAACTCTAACCCTCATGCCACTTAGCATTAAACGCTGAAAAATGCCCACACAAGGGCCAAGGGTAGGAATGTAATTTCTGGGGCAAGCGGACAGTCTGCACAGGGCTAGGGCTCTGCGGCACTCCGTGTTCTTAGCTCAGCCGGGAGCCTGGTCCTGTCGGTGTTGGTGTCTTGCTTTGGTTACGTTGGCCACTTTGTCCCTACCACCACATCCTCTTGTTCACCTCTCACAGCAAGTGTGTCGGTTATACCTTCTTATCTCACTTTTTAGGGTGAGGTAAGTAAGGCTTGGCAAGTACAATCAATTTGCCCAAAACCACGGTCCACAGTTAAGGGCTAGCATTTGTCCCCAGGCCTCCCTGAACCCAAAGCCTCTACATCCTGGGGTGTCACTTGCCTTCATGTTGCTAATAACAAAGTTCACTAGGACACTGCTACTTGATGTCAGGCATTATTTTTTACATTAATTACATTTATTTTTTAAGTTAACAAATAAGGATTATATATATTTATGGTATACAATATGCTTTGATATATGTATACATTGTGAAATGGCTGAATCAAGCTAATTAATATATATATTATCTCGCATACTTTGATTTTTAAGCGTGAGAACACTTAAACTCTTAGCAATTTTCAAGTATACATTATATTATTATTAACTGTAGTCAACATGGTATACAGCAGGTCTCTTGAACTTATTCCTCCTATATAACTGGAATTTTGTACCCTTTGACAAACATCTCCTCAATCATCCCATCCTCAGCCTCTGATTTTACTCTTTCTATGAGTTCCACTTTTTTAGATTCCACATATAAGTGATATCATGTGATATTTGTCTTTTTGTGCCTGGCTTATTTCATTTAACATAATGTCTTCCAGGCCCATTCCTGTTGTTGCAGATGACAGGATTCCCTTCTTTTTCAAGGCCAAATAGTATTCCACTGTTTACACCGCATTTCCTTATCCATTCATTCACTGATGGATACTTACTTAGGTTGGTTCCCTATCTCAGCTACCATGAATAATGCTGCAAGGAACATGGGGGCAAGGCATTTTCAGTCTCCAATGTCTCTCTTCTGCCCGTACCATAATACAAACTCCTTAGCATGGGATTCTGTTTGCTTTGCCCACAGTCTCCTAATAGAATCCAGCATATCCAGGAGAACAAAGCAGAATAGCCTGGAAAATTCCTGACACAAAAGTGGCCAAAAGCCCCCCTCCTATGACCCTGTTTCCTGACGACAGCGAGGGACCCCGGCTGTACCGCACATGCTGGCCGGTCTCCCGGCTCTGGTGCATCCCACTTTCATCCAACTCTCTGATCAGAGTGAACATATGCTCTGCAGTAACAGTGATACAATCCTGCAACACCCAGAAAGAGAAGCTGCCCGGCCCATCAGGGGACTGAATACACAAATTCAGCCTCATTAGTAACCACCTTTTAACTGAGAGATTCAAAGGAGTAGAGGAACATACAGGTGGACTGTGTCTTCCACCTACAACATTAGAAAAACAAAACATCATGAAATAAAAATAAGAGCTTTGTACTAAGAACTGGCTCAATCACAAGAGTGATGTTTATTGGATGTGAAGCTGTTATTTGTCCAGATGTATTTCTAAGTACATGTGACATGTCAGCTGCTTACAGATCATCTGCTTCCTCCTCATATGTCCAGCGCCAAATCAACACGAAGTGACAGAAGGAAGAAATATCATTGTCTTGCACTCTGCTCCCAGAACCACCTTGACATGTCAACTGACAGCAGAAAAATCCCAGGCTCCATCGAGATTCCTGATTTTCATAACATCAGCCATGCACTTCAAGGAAATGCATTTCAAAATAATCAACTGTGAGTGCCAGGGCTTGGAGAGCAGGCAGCGACTCCGTGTGAAGCAGTGGAAATGCTCTTAGCTTCTCTTATATCTTGTGTACTCTTTCTGTCCAGTCTCACAAATGGCAAATTTAAGTGGGAATGAAATCTAACTGGGTGGATTCTTTTAATCATTGTGCGCAGGTCAATGTCAGATGGCTTGGCACCCCACTCAGAGCCTGAAACAACAGAGGCCGGGGAAGGGTGGGAGGGAGAGAGCAGATGTGGATTTGCCACAGCCCCCCACCCCCTGCACAGCCCAGGTCTGCAGCTGTCCCTGGTCCAAGTCCCCACAGGGAAGGCTTCTGGTAGCAGCAGCCCACTTGGGTCACGCTGAACTATGGGAGCCATGAGGGTCCCCTGGGACTCCCTCAGGAAGTCCCCCACCCCCTGGATCCAACAGCCTGTCTGGCAGTCTTGAATTTACCCCCACTTGGAAGCTTCTCTAATGTAGGATGTGTATGACCAACTGGACACGTTTGTTAGCAGGGGGACAGCACCCAAGAACATGCTAGATCACTGAATTTACATGTTTCTTCCTTTCCAAGTCATTTGTGCTACATTATTTACTCCTAACACTTTTTAATTAGCAACCACTTTTGCGAACAAGCAAGTTCAAGGAAACTGCAAATGTTTATTAGGGATGCCTCCTGTTTTAAAATTCAAAATAGAAATAGCTTTATGGGGACCCACAGAAACACATATTTTTAAATACCTTGGTACTTTATTGAACAGAAGGACGATAATGAGAATAATGGTGTTGGCTCTTCAGACACTAAAAGATCAATATCCTAGTGCACTTGAGAAGTGGTAACACAGAGGCAGATTCTTAAGGCTTCTCTGGTGCCTCATACCCATACGTGTGACAAGGGAACACATGCCATCCTAGAACAGGGTGTCTCAACCTCACCACTGGTGGAAGTTTGGCCGGATAATTCTTTGTTGTGGGCCCGTCCTGTGCACTGTGGGGTCTTTAGCAGCATCCCTGCCTCTATCCCCACTAGGTGCCAGTAGCTTCCCCCAAGTTGTGACAACCAAAAATGTCTCTGAACATTGCCTAATGCCTTGCCGGGGAGGGTGATGAGTGAGAGGGGAAATCCCCTGACCCTTACATGCTCCCCACTAGAACCACTGTCCTAGAGATGTCATCCCCACCTTACAGATGGGCTAATGAGAAGTCAATCGGAGGTCTAAGGAGATGAACATCCTGCCCAAGGCCACACAGAACCAGTTCATTCTACACAATGCTATATGGACTAGGTGCATCAGCCATCACACTAAGGGGCCTTGGGGATGAATGAGGGTGGCTAGATCCCACATCTCCTCTGCAGATCCCGGGGCAGGCAATGGAACATCAAGAGACAGCTCAGAAACCTGCGCTCATTAGCCCTGTCCACCCTAACTCAGACCTCCCCACCTTCTGATTGACCTGGTAGCTCAGAAAACATCTTATAAGCCAGGGAAGCTACATTCCTAGAGCAGCAGGGAAGAGACCTCAGGAGACTCCTGGCCTTCCATCTGGAGCTCCTGGCCCTGATGGGACACTGCACAGACACACCCCCTGTGGGCCAATGACTTCCCATACTCAGGTAGTTGCCCTGAGGGCTGAGTTAGTTCCTAATTCTCCAGTTAAATATCTTCTAAAGGGCTCATTTTAAAAAGAGAATGAGGCTGTACTAAGATTAGTTAGGTTGCTCATAATACGAGGTGCTAATCCCTAGCCTAGAAAAATGCAAAAAAGAAGGTTTTGATTAAAATGTCTGAAGCTATATAACCCAATGCTGTTCTAGGTCCAACAGCATTTTTTTATTTTTTATTTGGCTGACCCTCAGTCTAGACAGTGTCTTATCTGTTGGTGCTGATAAACCCAGAACTTCCTACAGAGCAGCTTCCTGGGACTCACCTCCAATTTCTGGGTGGGCAGGTGCAGATGGAGTGAGCAGTTCGGGACAGGGGTTTGGTTATGCAACCCTGGAGAAATTAGGTGAGTATGCAGCTTCTAACCCTTTTATGGATCATTAAGTTGCTGTATCTGCAGGCTAGCACCTGCCACCCAGACTACAAGGTGGAGCATGGGTGTGGCAGAAGCAGGGAGCCAGCTCAGAACCTATCTCACAGGCCATTAGGGAACCCTTTGGTCTCCCACCAGAATTTTACATATAATTTTTTATTTTAGAGAGGTACTTCGTAACAAACCTAGCAATTTAAAGGAGCTCATAGTTCATCTTTTATTTTTGAAGTCATGGTTCTGAATCCATGGGAAAGCTATTAACTAGAAAACATGTGACTCTAGACTTTTAAAATGATCAGACACCGGAAGACAGTGAGCAAAAGACACTGTGGTTAGCAAATGTCCCAACCCAAGAGCAGGGCACAGACATCGTGGAAGAACAGCCACTGGATTTAGTAAGCAAAGGCCAGGCCTCAGCTTCTCCATCAGCTCAGTGGGGCAGTGGACCCGCCCAGTTCTAGAGGGAGGTTTACATACGGCTCCTGCATACTTATGCACTGATGTACGAGCCAGAGGGGTGCGCTATATAAACACAAAGTGTTAAGCAAAATACTTCTCTCTTAGAGGACCTGCACTGCCAAATCATACCCCTCCAGCACAGCAGCAGGGAAAGCTCCTTCGTCCCTTGCAGCGGGAAGGCCAGCACACAATCTCACACATAAACAAACCCATGGACGGGGCATCTGAGGCTTCACCATAGACCATACCTAATTTACAGGAAAAAGACTAGAGAACACAGCCCCATTCTGCACAGTCTCCAAATAACCCATGTAATTAGGCATTGTTATTATTTAACAGTTCTTATCCATGACTTGTTTGGGCAAATGTAATAAACTGATGCTCAATCTGAATAATAACGTCAATGAGATAAGAGACTTTATAATTATTCTTCTACCTGGGGAACATGATTTCTGCAGGAGCACTCTCATCAGAACAAACTGGCTTTAAGCTTTAGATTGTTATATTGTAGACACTGCATTCCACAAATTGCTTGAAGCAGTGGGGTAGAGGGAGGCTCAAGAGTGGAATGAGGGTGATGATGTTCACATACAGAACACTTTGAAGGGTTTCAGATAATGCAGGGAAAACTGATGCCACACACACCCTTGCTCGCAGGCTGGCTGCAATGGAGCAGGTTCCTCCGGGGCCAGGGCACCAGCCTGGGAGCGCACAGGACTCCTGACATGCCATTGCCCATCCCCAGATTCGCAGAGGGGTTGCGGGATCTAGCCACCTGCATGGCCGTGTGACGATAAACATGTGGCAAATAAGCCCGTGAACACCCCCACCCTGGAGCGTCCCCACGGCAGGCTGGGGTGGCCTGCGCCCACTGGGCATCATTACTGCCCCTGTGGCCAAGTCACTCTCCAGGGCAAGTCTGCCACTTACCAATTCACACTAATTCTTTCCTATCCCTGGAGTTTCAGGATATTCAGCAAAGTCTTCAAAATATGAAATATGAAAGGAGTTAAATATGCTCTCAGGAAAAGGGGGAATCATCTTTAATTAGTATTTTCAAAGAAATTAAAGACCTGGCTTATTTAACCCATAGGACGCTATGATATCATCAATCAACCCGGGCAAAAGGGGACTGATTCCAGTGTGAGAAGCGGGGGCTGCCTGGGGCAGAGAGGACCCCGCAGGAAACAGATTCAGGCAGAAGCCCCTCTCCACACCCCCCTCTCCCCCAGCCCCCCGGAAACGTGCTCACCCAGCACTTCTGTACCCGTGTTTAATCTGTGACACTGCGATTGAAATTTGTCACTTTGGGAGTTACATCTGATGCTACAGCCTGAAGCGGAGCTAAACCAAAATAAACAATCTGCTCTATTCTGCTTAGACTAATACGACAGTGATGTAAGGCCCGACACACTGGCAGTGGCAAAATGCTTTCTGCACACTGCATGCCTGCAGCTGGTCCTCGCGCGCACAGCGGATTTACGTGGAAGGGGTGGGAGGCGCCGGCCTGTTCACACTGTGGAAGGGGCAGGAGGGGCTCGAAAAGAAATTTAACATTTGCCTTGGCTGCAACAGATTTATTCTGTTGGTATCAGCTGGGAGAACACGCTTTCAAGCTGAACACATAAAACCCCTTTTTATTTTATTTTCCTTGAGCATGGGTGACCTCTGTCTTTCTAAGTCTGGAGGTCTTGCAGACAGACTACCCGGTGGTGGGAGTTTTCATTACAATTCGCACACATACAGCACACACAGGTCTACACTGCCCGCACAGGCCCATGCCCACTTGTCTTAAATATCTAATATAATTTTTGGTACACATCTGGTCACTTGCCAGCAAATGACTCTCTTGGTATTTTCAATGCCTTTTTGCCACTAAGATGACAGGCTTTTTGTCTTTCAAAAAACAGGGTACCTCATAGCTGATTTCTTTTCTGAAGAGGCTCTTTGGTTTGCCTCTTTGGTTTGCAGGAGGATAATGCTGAGTGTGGTGTTTTCACAACGAGCCGCAGTGACGCTAAACCTGTGCAGTCATTTTTCAGGCCCGGATATTTTTTGGTCTGAGTGTTACAGTGTTCTCTTTCTTTTCCTGTTTTAAATTTCCCACAGGGTCCCTAGAGCCCTGCCATGCGTAGGCAGGCTCCGTGACACAAATGGCCACGGTGCGCTCCCTAATCTGGTTACGCCTTCCAGGGTGGATCACTCGCTCTGGATGAGGGGAAATTGCCATACATAATGCAGTTAAAATTGCCAGCTTGAGTGGCCTGGATTAAATCCGGCCTCCTACATGCAATCAATTTCCAATTTTATCACCTCATACTAAGCAAAGCATGAACAAGAGTTCAGTGAACTTGGATAGAGATAAAACAGGGTCCTCTTTAATAAACAGATGCTTTTTAAGCCTGCGCGTTATTATAAATTGTGATTTTCTAAGCGTAAGTAAACCAGAGACAATTATAATTATCAAATGCCTCTCCAGGATCTCTCCGTGGAATAAAAACTAAGAGTAAATTCATAAAAACGGAGAGTAGACAATAGGAAGAAATTAAAATTTCCTGTCCAGTTGCCAGAGTGGCAGCAAAGCACCTCCCCATCCTGGCCGGTAGCTCCTTCCCTCCTCTCCACGGCATTCTCTGAGCCAGGGAGGGCGACTCCGTCTGCGGGCCCTTGGGCCTTCACTGCTCCTGGGCACAGGCCATAAAATGAGTGGAGCCCTGCGAGTTGCCCAGGTCTACAATGAATGCCGGTGGCCGAACCTGCGAAACTGATAAGACATCACTTTGCATCTGCTGCACCTTGCAAAAGGAGGTTTTTATGCTTCTCATCCTGCTCCATTCCCACTGTTCTGCCAGCCTCGGCTCACACCATAAAGTCAATCCCCTTGCGCCCTACCTCGTGGCAGGGCACTAAATAAAGGGGAAGCGTTGTGCTGCTGATTTCTCAGCATAGGTGATGCTCTGCCAGTGATACCACATGGAAGAAGGTGGCCTGTACCTCCTCCTCTCATAAAATGCCAATTATACTTCTCCTCCAAATATCCTTCAGCTTTCCAGATAGATTGATAGAAAATTTTCTTGTCTGCAAATCTGGGAATTTTTCCCTTCCTCCAACTAATGGGCTAGGTTGAATAAACACTTAAGAGGAAGATTAAAAAAAAAAAAAAATGAAAGCAAGAGGGAAAATCATGGAGTTCTACCCCTAGATGGGGCTACTGTCCGCAAGTGTAGTATGCTTGTTTTTTTTAAAATTCAGTTCTCTTAAAGTGAGATTGAAATTAGGTATCAACAGAGAATTTACAATTTAAATCAAACTTTGACTCATTTAATTAAGTCTTTAGTCCTGTGAACCTCATTCACAGTCTTAGCACTGGGCTGCTCTAGGATTCTAATTGATGAACTTCTTAATTTCCTAGGCGTCTGGTTTTTTAAAAATGTACCAAAAAAAAAAAAAAAATCCAAACTGTTGAGTAAACTGAAAAGGAACAGTAGCAAGCGGTTAATGTTTATGTGATAATAAGAGACTGATGGAAAGGAGAGACCTTGCAAAATGCAAGGTGAGCTTCCATCTGTCCATTTGGGAAATAGATCTGAGGCAGGAGCACTGCATTCCAGTTGGCATCAGTAATTTCCATTGTATGAAAGTACTAGAAAATAATAATTCTAAAAGCCTTTTTAATGTTTCCAGAGCTAGGAGTGCAGGTCATCTTATATAAGAAGCAAGCAGCATGGGTCTTTCTGTTATTTCTGAGATGCTCATCATAAGAGCAACAGGAAATGGCAACAGGAAACGGCCCCTCAGGTCACGAGAAGGGAAGATTTGCACATGTCCCCTTCTTAGACTTAACCCCCTTGCCTGGGACAGAAAGTGGCCAAGGGAGCACCCCTCACACATTTTGTGATAATTCCCATCGGTACTTCGGTACTTCGGCTGTCACAGAACTGCTGAAACAGTATGGTGTCCACACTACGCACACTCTTACATACATCGACTCATTCCATCTTTAAAAACATGTTGTGATTTAAGTATTATTATAATTCTCACTAAGGAATTAAGTAACTTGTCAAAAACCATGACCCAAACTAATAAATCTTACATTAGTTTCTTCTGAGACCAGTGCCATTCTGAAAACTCAGTGTCACCCATGAATGCAGCAGAGGGACACCTGCTTACCAGAAGGCCTGGTGCCTTAACAATTAAGCTTTATGGTCAAGACAGACTTAGCTCCAACTCCCTTCTTCCTCACTCCAGATCACATGCCTTTGGGTGGGTCATTTCAGCTCTTGGGGCTTCAGTTTCCCAGTCTGCAAAATGGGCTGACATCATTCCCATCTGGCAGAATTGTCATGGGGTTAAAATGAGATAATATATAACAAGTGTTCCACCTTAGCCTGGATGTTGGCCCAGGTCTCACAAACGCAAGGCCAGGCAACTTTCTCATCCTCTTTCTTAGTGCTTCCAAATATGCTCTTTGTACCTCCCAGACCAGCAGTGACGTTGCAGGAACCGCTCCTGCCTCACTGCTCTTGCCGTCCGGTGCCACATGCCACAGGATGGAAATGCACCATTGCATCACGGAGCAATATTGGTCCCTGCACAAACACAGCACTCACAGCTCCTACCCTGAGTGTACCCCGTGCCAGGGCAGCCAGATACCTGGTCAACTGCCAGGACTGAGCTACAGATCAAGGGCCAGCTGGGAGCAATGCCCAGGGGTCCAGGGTGTCCCACTCAGCCTTGCAAGGAGCCCAACAAGGACACGCCGAGGCAGAGAGCTGCTATGTGGGAAATGCTGGGCACTGCCTGCCTTAGCTACTCTTGGTCTGGCCAAGGGGGAGGGAGCAGAGGAGAGGCAGGAGTAGGCTTCAGATCAGGAGCAAAAGAGTGAGAATAAGGCCACAAAAGAATGAGAGATGGGAGAGGAAGCCCTGTTAAAGGAGAGAGCTACAAAGAGCTGTTTCATCCTGCTAAAGGGATTTGGGACAACAGAGGTGGCATTTGAGACATGCCTCCCAGGGTGAGAAAGATTTTATTGGGAAGAGATGGAGGGAAAGGACAACCCTGAGGGAAGAGGACAGCCAGGGCATCAGGGCACGAAGACGCAGAGCAGAGGCGGCTTAGGGAGTGGCCCCGCCAGAGCCCGATGGGCTCACCACAGGTACAGGCGAGCGCCTGGGCATACGGCTGGACTGTAGGGCAAGTAGTAAACGGGGAAATAGCTGGAAATTACTCTCTGCCTGGGCATGAGGGAGGCCTCTCAAAGCCACCTTGAATTTTAGGATGGAGCTTGGAGAACTCTGCAGTCTGGGGCTCCTATCTGCCCCTCCAGAGCTTACAGTGGAGCACAGCACTGCACCTCGGAGCCCAGGATCGTTCTGGCCCATTCAAGGAGGTAGCAGAGGGTCCCACTGACTCTGGAATCCTTGGCACCCTATTTTATTCCTCAGAACTCTGGGAGAGGCCTATCCCTCTGTTTACAAAGCTCTCAGATATCCCTGTCCCTTAATCTTTGTTGAATTAGGAATGTCCTCTGATTTCAGAAATTAGCTTGAACACATCGAAGCCTTCTTAGATTCAGCAGAGGCAGCTTGGATGCTAAGTGGACACGAAGAAGGAGCACAGCCATTAGCCACTGGTCCAAATTCCTCAGGAACACAGGAAAAAAGTCCGCCAAACAAATCGGAAGGCACATAGTAGTGTGCAAATACACAAAATGTATCCTATTATAAAATTTTATTAGCAGTGACAGTTTTAAGGGAGCTTTAGCAATATTTCAAACTCTGGCATCAAAATCTGACAGATTCAATTTTGTTTTTATCAGGTTATCTGATGACATTTCTGCAAAAGAAGCATTCAATAATTTTCAGGCTCACCCTTCCTCTGCCAGGCATTGCTTGCTTATAATTGGTAGATCCAACACGGAAAGTAAATCTCTTATTTTGTTAAGGAACAAAGAAGGGTTCAACACACCAACACGCAGAGACCACCACCATTTCTTGCCACCTCTTACTCTACAGCAAGTTCTTCTCAAAAGGAACCCCCAGGCTATGCAGGCAGGTAAGCAAATGGAAAGTGCAGACGGTGTAATTACAGGGGAGTGGCTGGCTCTGCCAATGGCTTCTGGGGCACCACAGTTAATAAACAGGCTGTTTCAGGAGACCCGCACATTAGCACATTATTGCAACGACTGGGAACCAGCAGCTAAAGCACATGTACCTGATCAGGGAGTAACCTGCTCTAGACAGCCAAGAGCTGCTACAACTCTATCTGGAAGAGCACCAACATCACAGGCGTAAAGCCCCATTTCTCTTAATAAAACCCGGGAACAAAACAGAAGGCTTCATGACACTCAGTAAAGTTCACAGCAACAGGGCAAGGAAATGGAGCCTATTTTAATATCTCCTAATGACAGAGTCTTTCTTCGATCAACCGTTAGGCTCCTCTGACCCCTCTTTCCAACTGGGCCTTGACTTTTGGACTTCCCTATCCATCTTTGCACAGCCCGATTTTAGCAAGAATCCTGCTAAGTTGGTTTAGTGAGAATCCCTCACCCTAATATCTGATCACCCTTGATATCTGAGCAGGCTCCTCTTCCTCCACGATCCCCGGGTGATAGCTGCTCACCCTGCCTCCCTTCAGGAAGAATCCTGTGAGGTCGGTTTGGCACAGAATCACTCTACCCTCTTGGTAATCTTCCCTCCACCGACTGCCCCCTCCTCTAACCCTCTCTGCTTTTGGACTAAAAATCCCCAATATTTCCTTGTTGCTTTTGGAGTTGAGCCCACGCTTACCCCTGCTGCAAACCCCACTGTAGAAGTCCCCTGTATAAAGTCCGCCTTACCGTTCATTAACAAGTACTATGAATAATTTTTAACACTAACCTGAATTTCCTTCCCTCATTCCTTACAATGAGACGTAAATAGCATGTCATGCTGCCCTTGTGTTGCATTTATCAAATGGCTTTGTGAACATATCTAAGCCAAAATTCCCAATTCAAATATGAGAAAATAAAGCACACAGGAGAAGTGTTTCCTGGGTGGTCCAAATGAAAAACCAGAGCCATTATCAAGAGAGAACCAGCTTAGTGATTCCTCCTCTTGAATCTGCCCCCCCAGGACTCCTCCCCCTCCTCTTTATTCTTCCTGGAGATGCATATTCTCATTTGACAGTTTCAGCCGATTGAGGCTGAATGTTAAGTTTCCTGCCAAAATGGGTTCAGTATCTTGTCAGCTATTTCCTCTAGTGAAATGCACTTTCATCTCTAATCTACTGAGGAGTGCTACGTATGACAGGAGAGCCTCAGAGGAAAGAAGTCTGAGGGGCAGCCGCTACTATATTTAAATTAGCTTTACCTAGACAAATATATACTAAGATAAGGTTAATAACGGCTAATAATTTATACTTGGAAAAGTTTAAGAGGATTGCATAATTTAAGCCTCCTATAAAGGCCCCAAACCAAACTCTACACCTCTACAGGCAGCTCGATTCCATGACTGTCCTTCAAACGAATGACCCATTGTTCTCCAGCCAATCTCAGCATCATGGAACCACGCAACGTGCCTTCTGCCTCCTTCATTTTATCTGACAAATAGCCAGTTAATCAAGTAAGATTATTCTTATCTGTTTATTAGTCCTAGTAGTTATATTTAGTCACTAGTACCTTTCACATCCATTCTTATTTTTATTCTCACTTGCACAATTGCAAATAAAATTCTCTCCCTTATCTTATCTTGTTTGAATCCATACTCCATCTGGGATTTTGTAATTATTCCAAGGTATAGCTGTGATCATGTTACTGCCCCATTCAAAATCAGTTTAAATCTAGGATGATCTCCCCTCCTTCCCCAGGAACCCTGGTTATAAACTATGGAGATGGTAACTGCCTGGAAGGCCCAGGGCACTGATCCCCACTCTCTCAGCGAATTCTACTATAAAGGCTTCCCGTATAAGTGAGGAGACAGAGGAAGAACCTGAAGATTAAGGGAACAAGAAAAGTTAGAATAGTTAGTAGCAGAGATAATGAATAACAGCCTGTAGTCTCAGCTACTCAGGAGGCTGAGGCAGGAGGATCACTGGAGCCCAGGAGTTTGAGGTTGCAGTGAGCTATGACGCCACAGCACTCTCGCCAGGGTGACAGAGCAAGACTCTGACAAAAACAAACAAAAAAGGATGCACTCAGTCTGAAGTTTTTGCCCCATCACCTTTAAAAGCATGGAGCAAAATGAAAAAAAAAAAGAATATTAAAGTTTTAAAGAGTAAAAGAGCTTCCCAAATGTATACCTCATGTATAATAGTGGCAACAACCCTTTCCTTTGTCACCTAGTTATAAAAATGAATGCCTGAAGAATAGGAGCAGAATAGTTTACCTCTAAAGAAAATAATTATCCAGTTTCCTAAACAGCTAATACTGAACCTCCTAGTTGGGTTTTGGGTTAAGGCTCTAAGACTGAGTAGCTATGGTCAAGGTCTTTTTACCCGGCTAGATAACTGAACTTTCTGTTTGGTGGAAACTTTACATACTGCTATGTCCATACAGTGGCTACTGGCTATCTGTGGCTACTGAACCACAACTGAGGAACTGAGTTTTTATTTTACTGAGTTTTAATTAATTTTATTACTAATTTGAATAACTACATGCTGATAGAAGCCACCACACTGGACCGCACAGAATGCTGAGTTCATGCTGCTTTACCTTTCTACTGATTCTTGTTCACAAAGTCAGAAGCTGAGGAAACGTAAATGCAAAACAGAAGGAAGCAAAAGGCAACAGGACAAAACTCTCTCAGAAGAAGAACCGCCAGGCTTACAGCCTGCTGTTTCCTGATGTGAGATGTTGATGTGAGGCATGGAATTTCCATACATGTTCTACAGAATAGCTAACAACTTACCAAGTCCATAATTATCACTGTGAATATTATGAATAATAGTATTGCTGTGAATAATAATAACAAGAATTAACTTCTGCAGAGGGTTTATTAATGGTAAGCACTTTACAGAGATACAAAGCGACTGGGTAGTTTTATGTAAATGAGGACTTGAGGCTCAGAAAATTCAAACAACTTGGCCAAGATCACAAGCTTAATAAGTGGTGGAGTCAAAATTTGAGCCCAATTCTCTCTAACTGAAAATCAATATGCCCTTAACCAGTACACATTTAAAATGGGATTATGGCTGAGCTGCACAGCCAGTGGCCAAGAAATGAATTCTCTGCAACTTCAGGACTCCAGAGTATGGCCAGGATGGCCAGAGCCCTCTTGCCAGTGGCCTCAAGGCTGGTGGCCTCTGTCCAGAGCAGCATTATCTTCTCATCCCAGTACGTCCTACAAATAGCATGGCTTTCTCAGCACAGCATGAGGTGAAAATGTCTGGGAAGCACTGAACAACACTCTGAGGAAAGCAGTGAGGGCCAGCCCCAAAGAGCTGATAATGACCAGGTCAGCAAGGATTCCAGCACACCATTTGACTCAATTTGTGAATAGTATGGGAGGAAATGAAATTTTCTCCTGTGCCATGAGATTTTAAAATCTAGTTTGCAGTAGAAGGAATTATAAATAAGACAGAGTCAGAAATCACTCCAATTTTTATATAGCTAGAGACAGTTAAATTCATGAATAATAATAGGAAAATTAAGATCCCAGGAGTCAAGTGGGAGCTTAGCTTCCATGATAACCTTAAAGAAATACACACCTCAGTAAATAAATTTTGCCTCACTGCCATTCTCAGACATAATAGCCAAATCAGGGGTTTCCACGTAGCTCCTCATGTGTAAGTTCCTCAGGACAATGAGGCATTTGTAAAACAGACTCAGGCTTTGACTCTGATCCGTGACAGGGGACGCCTCCGGTGTTCACTGAGCATGTGACCTCCTCAACCTGGCAAAGGTTTTGGCAGCACATGGCAATCCGACACAAAAAGGCGTTCCTTGAGTTGTGTGGACACTGTGTGCAGACTCCATTTTAGGTTACTAACATCAGGTGAAAGGAAAAGGGAGGAAAATTAGGGAAGAAACAGATTAATAGAGAATTTTAAACGTCTTTTGTTGCATCTTACTGAACTTGGCCCCAACCTTCCTCATCCCACAAGAAATAGAAATAGGCTCAAAGACTGTTCTTGCAAGAGTTAAAATGAGGGTGAATCATTATTTTCTTAGTATCTACTCTATGTGAACAAAAGTTTTACAATTATGATATGCTATATAACACAGGGTTACAATATAGAAACAAATTTCCCCCCAATTTCTCAGCCTTCCTATTATTAGAGTTACCAAGTCCTGTTCATATATATGATTATGAGAACTTTTCCTCATGGGCTATTATTAATATCAAGAATTAACAAGTATAACACATTTACCATGTATCAGGTACAATGCTGTTTTACACAGATTATCTTAGAATTTCCCCCAAGCCCTTGAGAGAGAACTGTTATTCTCTTTATTCAACAGATTCACTCATTCATCTATTTAACAAGTATTCTGCTCAACATCAGGGGCACTTCCATCCACTGCTGATTTTTGGGCAAATGGGTCTTAAGTAAAGTTCACTCTTACAAGAGAGGAAAGGTATATCCAAAGGATTACATCATAGCTCTCATGTAAAACTATTCTGTTAATATATGCTCACATTATGCTAATGCTTTTTTATAAGGTGTTGTATGAGTAAAAAACAATTTGGGGTGGGTGGGTACTCTGGTCTTATGTCTATAGATTTTAGTACCACCTTACCAAATTTCATCATTTAAAAAAAGAAAATTCCTAAATGCAATTGCTTGTGTGTTGATATAATAATTGGTTTCCTTCCAGAGGAGGAAAACCTACTTTCTATTCTATTTTCCATTATTCACCTTCTTAATACCCGAAGTACTTACAGTATATAAGAATGATGGCTCTATCAGTGTTCCTTGAGGAGATTATGTTTTTGGTGCTAGGGTCTCTAAGCCTTTTGTTTGGTTTCATTATTAACCTCATCAGAAAGAAGTCCTAGAATCATTCCAGATTTGGTACCTGAGTATGGGTTGGGTGGATTTAGAAACTAGCATAGAAATGTAAAACTTGCTGATTGTCTATAAGGAGACTATTGGTAGAAGTAGAATTTGGTCCTGCCTTGTCCAAGGGCAGAGAAGGTTGCAAACATCCTCTTCACTCCTCAGCTGTCTACTTCTGGTTTACCGATAGGGTAGATATTTTGTTACATGAATAAATGGATTATAAATCTAGAGCTACTTGACTTCTGAGCATTTCACCTGCACTTTTTTAGGTTTTAGTCTTTGACTTTTTTCCCCCTTATTTTTTTCCCATTTAGAACCTTAGAATTTGCCTTCTTAGGGCAAAACTGGGATCCTCACCAATGAAATCAGGGAGTGTATCACTTAGAAAAGCTAAAGAAGGTTTTCAAAATTAATTGTTAATCAAGTCAACAAATATTTGTTGAGTATCTGTCATGTGCCAGGTAATAGCATGAACCCTGGGTGTACAACTCTATAAATAGAGTTTATTTTCTACTCCACAAGTGCTGAGAAAGAGGAAGGCATTCAGGATGGAAACTACAACTAGAGCATAAAACTGCATTTGTTTAGAGGATGCCTAGTGTTCCGCATTGGGGGGTCTGAGAGAGGCAGATTGGGTAGCAGAGTTCTGAGGGGCCTCACTGGTAGTGCTGTAGGGAAGATTTAGGTCACTGAATTATTTTACAAGTGAAGAAACCAATACCAAAAGAGACTAGGTTTATTATCTGAGGTCACACAGGCTAGTGGCAGCCATTGTCCCAGTGGGTCTCAGGTACTACGTTTTCAGGACTGCTACTTAGCATTTGTGAAGGTCAAGATATAACAGCATATTTAGCCTTATTTCTTCCTTTTCCTCTTTATAAGTGATGTTTTTCTTTCTCAGTCATTGCTTTGCATTAAATTCATGTTCTTAGGTAATTTTTCACCATTTGTATAGGATTAGTTCTTATTGAAAGATTAATTCCACAATTTCAATAATTTATATGCTTTGATCTCACAAATAAAGGATAATCTGATATAGGATCAAAAAAGGCTTTCTTTGCCTTCATATATTATCATATAATGCATTATCTTATCTTCATAGGGAAATCAAAATATGTCTCTCTAAATCCTTTTAGTTTTTCAAATTTTATGAGTTTAACATGGGTAATATATAAATCATAGTCAAACATTTTCTTCTTACCGCATCTGCTTTTGTTTGATAAAATCAACTCCATCTGTATGTATGTCTTTTAGAAATTATGTCTCAGTTTTTCCCAAATGGATATGTCTTACATCTAATGCATGAGAAAAAATTCCAGTAGCACCTCCCTGGGGAATCTGAACTAGCCACTGATTATGCTAATAGAAGCCAAGAGGTTTTCAAAGCAAAAGAACTACAATAAATTATTCATAAACAGGCCTCTCTTTTGATGGTTTTGGTGTTTCTGAATTTTCCAGACCATAGAGGATATGTGAAATGATACACGTACACTAAGCTGAAGATGTTACAGAGGGAAATGGGAATTGAAAATTAATTGGAACCTTAAAGCATTGCGTTTTTGCATTTGGTACACTTACTGGAGCTGGCGGGGGAGGGGAGACCCAGGAGACCGCTTTTCTGATGATCCTCAGTGGCCGCACAAATTTCTAACAGGCAGGCACTGGTTTCTGAGGGAACTACGGCCAGTTCCCAAAAGAAGATGACTCTTCAGTGACTCCTGGTCCTCAAGGCTGCCTCAAGTGAGGTACTAGACTTTACTCAGGTTGCCAGCCTGCAGAACCGAAGACTTCATTTGGCACGCTGCTCTGTTTGCGTTTGCTTTCTCAGAGTTTCTAGCACCTTTTCCTTCTTTTTCTCTATCTTGATTTTCTGTTTGCTCCTATGGGTCTCTGTACTGCCAAACCCAAGGGCACCTCCTAGTCCCCTTGCATTGTCTAGTTCCCGCTGCCATGGTTTTGTTACATACACATGTTGTTGTACCTATCAGCATTTCAACAGTTTAAGAATTCCTTTTTGTCTGGGTGTGGTGGCTCATGCCTGTAATCCTAGCACTTTGGGAGGATGGGGAGGGACCATCACTTGAAACCAGAAGTTTGAGACCAACCTGAGTAACATAGCAAGACCCTGTCTCTACAAGAAAAAAAAAAATGGAGCTTGAGAATTCCTTCTTGTCATGACAGGTGTTGATGGGTTTTAAAATGTTTCCTGTTTATTTTTACTTGGAGTTTTCTTAACTCTATAATTTAATTGCATCTAATTGGTTATTTATCAAATTTCTTTTTTTTAATATTCAATAGAAAAGAAATAAATTTCTGTCTTCAACTGAACTCTTTTGTGTTCCCTAAAACCTACCCTCACATATTCAAGCTAAGACCCAACTCCACCCTTCCTCTGACTCTCATAGGCTCCTGGGTGACTCTCTGGTCTACCTGCCTCTTTTCTCAGTAATGAACTTTCTTTCCATGTTAACAGCCCGAATAAAATCT
>CM052441.1:4902407-4926400 GCA_028533085.1 Varecia variegata | reverse complement strand
ACAGCAGTTTGCCCTCCATTTATGAGGAAGAAGTAGCCTAAGTGACAAAAAAGCTACCAAGACTCATCTATCACTGAAATGGTCAGAAATAAGAGCTATTTCCTCATTCCTGTTTTGCTGTAGAAAAACTATGATAACAGGGACACAAGAGAACACGATCATATGGCAATAGTAATAAAACAATAGTGCATGTCGGATAATTGGATCCTTTCAAACTCTTAAAATTATTATCCAGGATGAACTGATTTTGACCTAAATTTAAAGGTCAAGAAGAATCAAGCTGATTTTGTACTTACATTATCAGCAGAGTGTCTCAAAGCAAGCAAAGCATCAATCAAAACAGAGACTTGAGAGTATAAGTCGAAAATTGTTTCCGACTTATCACAATTATTCTATTTTTGTGATGTTCTTCTCTATAACACATTTATCCCAAAAGAACATTCAATTTTAAAGACAGAAGAATAACATAAAAGATTATTTCACACGATAAAGAAAATATTTACTTGATACAAACTTCTCCCTTCCTATCATTACTGTTCCTTGGTTTTGTGAAAAAGGAAAAAAATGTGCTTTATTGTTGTTTAAGCTTTTTAATTAACAGTTTTCTCAGGACTGACAAACATGAAAAGAATTAATTTAATGCAAAGAAAATCTGAAAAATAAATTATGCTTAACAATATTCCTTCTTTTTCCTGTGCATGTATTATATAACATCATCCCACTCTCCAGAAAAATGAGTTCAGGAAGATATTTACGTATGTGGTTCTTCAGAACTGAGAATAACATTTCCTGGAAGTGAGAGTGAAGGTAATCTGTATATGACAAGTCATCGGGGCCACAGCACCAGGGCAAGGGGCTCAAGAACGGAAATCTTTACTATTCCTGCCTCTACTCTCAAGTGGGAAAGCCACAGCGGGGGAAGAGGACTTGAAGTCCAAGAGCAGAGTTTCAATACTTTATACAGGCATACCTCAGAGATAATTTGGGTTTGGTTCTAGATCACCGCAATAAAGCAAATATCTCTAAAAAGTGAGTCACACGAATTTTTTGGTTTCCCAGTGCAGATAAAAGTTATGTTTACATTATACCAGAGTTTATTAAATGTACAATAGCATTATGTCTAAAAAAACAATGTCCATACCTTAATTAAAAAATACTTTATTGCTAAAAAAATGCTACCAATCATTTAAGCTCTCAGTGAGTCTTAATCTTTTTGCTGGTGGAGAGTCTTGCCTCCATGCTGATGGCTGCTGACTGATCAGGGTAGTGGTTGCTGAAGGCTGGGGTGGCTGTGGTAATTTCATAAAATAAGACAACAATGCAGTTGGCTTTTCCTTTCATGAAAGACTCCTACGTAGCATGCAATACTATTTGACAGCATTTTACCCACAGTAAAATTTCTTTGAAAATTGGAGTCAATCCTCTCAAAACTTCTCAAAGCCACAAAAGTTTATGTAATATTCTAAATCCTTTGCTGGCATTTCAACAATGTTCGTCGCATCTTCATCCAGAAGTAGATTCCATTTCAAAAAAACACTTTCTTTGCTCATCCGTAAGAAGCAACTCCTCATCCTTTTAAGTTTTATGAAGAGATTGTACCAATTTGGTCACATCTTCAGGATCTACTTCTATTCTGCTTCTCCTGCTATTTCTGCCACAAGTGCAGTTGCTTTCCCCCCTGACATCTTCAACCCCTTAAAGTCATCCGTGAGAGTGGGAATCAACTTCTTCCAAAATCCCATCAATGTTGATATTTTGACCTCCCCCCATAAATCACAAATGTTCTTAATGGTATCTAGAATGGTGAATCATTTCCAGAGGTTTTCAATTTCTATTGCCCAGATCCATCAGAGCAATCACTATCTATGGCAGCTATAGCCTTACAAAATGTATTTCTTAAATAACAAGACTTAAAAGTTAAAATTACTCCTTGACCCATGGGCTGCAGAATGGATTTGTGTTAGCAGGATTAAAACAACATTCACCTCCTTGTATATCTCCATCACAGCTCTTGAGCAATTAGGTACATTGTCAATGAGCAGTATTATTTGGAAAGGAATCTTTTTTTCTGTGTAGTAGGTCTCAACAGTGGGCTTAACATACTCAGTAAACCATGCCATAAGCAGATGTGCCATCATCCAGGCTTTATTATTTCCTTTATACAGCACAGGGAGAGTAATTTTAGCATAATTCTTAATAGTCCTGGATTTACAGAATGGCAAATGAGCACTGGCTTTAACTTAAAGTCACAAGATGCATTATCCTAACAAGACAGTCAGTCTGTCCCTTGAAGCTTTGAAGTCAGGCACTGACTTCTCTTCTCGAGCTATGAAAGTCCTAGATGGTATTGTCTTCCAATAGAAAGCTGTATCATCTACATTGAAAATCCATTGTTTAGTGAATTAAGACACTGTCATCACTTATCTTAGCTAGATCTTCTGGATAATTTGCTGTAGTTTCTACATTAGCATTTACTGCTTTACCTTGCACTTTTATGTTACAGAGGTGGCTTCTTTTCCTTAAATCTCAAGAATCAGCCTCTGCTAGCTTCAAACTTTTCTTCTGCAGCTTCCTCACCTCTCTCAGACTTCATAGTATTAAAGAGAATTATGGTCTTGCTCTGGGTTAGGTTCTAGTTTAAGGCAATGGTGTGGCAGGTTTGTTCTACCCAGACCACTCAAACTTTCTCCATATCAGCAGCCAGCCTGTTTTGCTTTCTTCTCATTTGTGTGTTCACTGGAGTAATGCTTTTAATTTCCTTCAAGAATTTTTCCTTTGCATTCACAAGTTGGCTAACTGGCACAAGAGGCCTAGCTTTTAGCCTGTGTCTGCTCTCAACATGCCTTCTACACTGAGTTTAATCATTTCTAGGTTTTAATTGGCCTAATTTCAATATTGTTGTGTCTCAGGGATTAGAGAGGGCCAAAGACAGGGAGTGAGATGGAGGAACGGTTGGTCTATGGAGCAGTTAGAACACATGCCACATTTACTGATCAAGTTTGCTGTCTTATATGGGTGCGGTTTGTGGTGCCCCAAAACAGTTACAATGGCAACATCAAAGATCACTGGTCACACCCCAAAATTATCAGAACATTTTTCATTCTTAAAAAAAAAAAAAATCCTTTAGGATTTAACCTTACATTACTATTTAAGGATCAAAAAGAAATGCTGTCTTTGGAGAAAGAAAAATGCAATATAGTTTTGAAAGACAAAAAATAAAGTGCCTGAGCAGGGAACTGAAAAAAAAATTACTGATCGCAGATCATCATAACAGATATAATAATAATAATGAAAAAGTTTGAAATATTGTGAAAATTACCAAAATGTGATAGAGAGTAGCGAGCACATGCCACTGGAAAAATGACTCTGCAAGACACAGGGCTGCCACAAACTTTCAATTTGTGAAAAACGCAATCTCTGCGAAGTGCAGTACAGCAAAGCACAACAAAATGAGGTGCTTGTACACTTTCCACCATGACTGCTAGGACCGGGGGCGGGGGCAGGGGGGAGGACAGGGAGGTGCTGGTGGAACATAAACCTTTTGAAACAGCTCACACTCTGGGAAAGGCCTTTGTTTTCCCTCCAGAGCTGTTCTGGCTGAGGAGGACGGGGTGATGAGGAAGGCTTAACAAACAGAGTCCCATCTGGAATGGAATCACTGCTGACCAGGCTTCCCTTTCAACTGGGGACTGATGAACAATCAGCGCTGGAGCCCATGTGACGGGCCTTGATTTTGATCCAGGCTCTGAGTCATCTGTATGGGGCATATATGTTTCTATTCATCACTCCACTCTTTATAATATTTGTATCTGTTCTATATTGTGGGACAATTCTCCATCTTGCAAACAGATTGGAAACCCTTTAAAAATCTACCTTTTTTTCTTAATGTAATATTTTCATTTTTCTGTGAAACATCTAGAAAGAGCCAGATAGTAAATACTTTAGAGTGTGAGGTCTGTATAGTCTCTGTTGCAACTAACCAACTCTATATTGTTCTGATAAAGTTTTATTTATAGGCACTGAAAATTGAATTCCATATAATGTTCATGCATCACAAAATATTCTTTTAAAACATTTTTTGCAACCTTTTAAAAATTTAATATATCTCCTTAGCTAGTCATGAGCTGTACAAAACCAGGAGCCTAGCCACATTTGGCTGGAGGGCTGCAGTTGGCTGATCTCTGGTCTTGAACAAAGTTATGGAAAAGCAAGTATTTGAAGAAATGAAAAGTTAATGATGGGAATAAAAGAAAAAGGTGGTAATGGTGTCTATTTAGATTAATTACATAAACAGATAAGTGCTCGCCAATGGAAAGAGCTGTCTGGCATTGTAATGAGAGACAAAAGTTAAAGCAGAGCAAACTAGGTTCTAGTCTCAGTTAATCTGTAACCTGCTAGTGATTTTGTAAAAAAAATCCCTTAATTTATTTAATCCCAGTTTTTCACTTGTAAAATAATGAAAATGAATTATAAAATTTCTAAGGTCATTTTCACCATTAAAATTATTCCATCCTTGTTTATAGCTGCTCCCTTCTGCCTTGTATAACAAGGTACCTGTTTATTATTAATTTACTTAAAGTATACACAATTATAAGAGGCAAGATCTTAAATGAAGAGGTGATTACTACGATTGAAAATGAACACTTTGCTCTTAATTTGCCCTTAGAGCCCAGGGTGTTTGTACAAAAGCAGAATCTTTAGGCTTGTCAATTATTTGTAGCATATCACTGAGCAGACATTTTGAGAAAGCTAAGAAATATAAAATCAAAGTTGAATATAAATTATGCATCAGAGAAGTCCAATTACAAGGAGGAAAAGAATATTTAGATGTATATAGCCTACTTCCTGCTGTCATCAAAAGCACTTGGCAGGATTAGGCCCTTGTAGCAGGTACTAGACTTCTACTGATTTAGACTTTAAAGGCTGACGTGCTGTATTTTATAGTGTAATATAATTACAATCACATTTTTTTTGAATTTTACTGCCCAGCATTCACATGCCCTATAAATGGCAATAGTAAATAGTCTACAAATAACAATGTGCAGCTCACTGGGACTGAACCACATTTTTATGTTTTTCTAAAATAGAACATGAAATAGAAAATATTAAAAAATAAAGGGTGTTGGTCAACACATACACACGTTTTTAAGAACACTGTGCTACATGTATTCATGAAGATAAAGCCCAAGAAGAAACTAACCTTATGATAACTGTATTCTTTAATATTGTTTCTGTTTTAACTTAAACATAATTAAAACTGGATGCACCACCTAGAAGTCACTATCACCCTGCTTCAACCCAGACTTTGCCGTTTCTGTCAAGAAAGCCACATTCCTTGCACTCACAACACATTGGTGCCATCCTTGACCCCTCTCTGTCTGTCTCTATCTTCTCAATCACCAATCCCTGTGGATCTTGCCTTTGAAAGAGCTCCTCGGCCACCTTCTCCCTTTTGTTTTCCTACCAACTTAATCACTGTATTCTTCCCAGAGCAGACCACAGTTCTGGTACACAGGGGAGATCCAAAACCTTCTATGACTGGGAGAAGTTATTAAGGTATTCCTCAAATGGTTTATATGCCAGGGAAAACTAGATACATGTGGGAAGATTCAGCTTATGGGTTGATTTCAGAAGATTTCAGCACATTTTATCTCATTCCTTCCTTTTTTACTTAATCAATAAACAAATATATATTGAACATTTATTATGTACAAACAAAACAAAATAAAATACCAACCAGCTACATATTGGGGGTATCGGGAACAAAATGTTCTCTACTATTAAGGTATTAGCCCGTCCTCAGAGTGCCTACAATTCGATTAGGAAGACAAGTGTCACAAAGAAAATGACAAAGTCATAAGTCCCCACAGCTCAGCACATGCTTTATTGCCAAATTAATGATATGGTTTTCAAGTACTCTGGGTCACAAAGGAGATGATTGTGTTTTAATGTCCATTAACTTTATATGCAGTTAGATATGTGAACTAATTCAGTATTAGGCCACATATAACAAAGCTAGATGAATCTTGCATTATATTATACCATCTCCTACATTTCCAAATCAAACACACTTAACATAATTATCTCATATTCTTCTTTTTAGAATTATTCATGCCACTGTTTCCTTTTGTTGGCATGAGTCAGAATTGCCAGTGTAAGTTTAGCACGATTTATTTACTTCTTGACCAAAAAAGAGTATTTTAAATGTTTCATGATCAGAGGGCTATCAATATTTTATTTTAATTACAGGGAAAAGATATCAGGAGAGCTATGTGAAAATCCTGCTGGCCTGTGAAGGAAAGGCAATAAGAAAGAAATGATTAATTATTAATTAATAACTGTTAATTATTGATAGTATACTATGTGCCAGGGACAGTGCTAAGTGTTTTCACGGACTTTCTCTTCTTTAATTCTCACGATGGGCATGAGAGTGGTTGGTCTCAATGTGAAGGATGTTTTTAGAGGTAACTAGAGAGCTGTGGGGAGTCCAGCGGGGAATCATGGAATACTTCTGTTTAAATGAAAGACAGGGGCAAGACACTGAAAAGAGTTTTTCTTGGGAGATGAATCTAGAGCTAGGGTGATCATCCACTCAGAAGAGTCAGAAGATAGTGGCAGAAGACAGAGAAGGGAGAGGGGGGAGAGAGAGAGAGAATGAGACAGACACATTGTTAAAATTTACAAGTTGTAAAAAAAATTCTAGGGTTTTCAGTAAGCTATGGATTTTCCTGAAAAATGTTTTAATCATTTCTGTTTTAGAAAATACACCATCATAGAACAATAATTATTTCATATCAGTAGAGGTATGATCATCTCACGTCCAGTGAGATGGCTCCAAATTCTCTGATAGATAAAACCACATAGAACTTTTGGTGCAGTCATTAAAAGAATGCAAAAAAATAATCCTACCATGCTTTAATTTGGGGTCTATCCAGAAAGGTCCTTCAGAGAGGAAACTGTGTTACTATTGCACCAGTCACCCTAAAGCCACGCACATGCATACACTTAGAACCAAGGATGAATGGTTTTTATATGTTATTCCATGCTCATTTCAAACTATGATGTTGCACTATATTTTAAAAAGTACAATAAAAAAGTGCTACATTTTCCAATCTTAGATTCTACAAAGAAAGATTGGATATTTCTAGCGACGGTTTTGTGGCGGAGAGAACTAGATGAGCCAGAGCCTTCTTAATAGTTTATAGCACAAAGCTCTCTGTACACTCATTTCAGGACAAAACTAGGTACATTTGAAGACATTTGGTGGAGATCATATAAAGTTCAATATGTGTGTCTATCTTTTCCTTCCATGAATATGGGTAGGAAATCATACCATGGGCTCTTGGTGTGTGTTTCTCAACTGGTGTAGCCTATGTTCAGAATACTTACATATCTGTATGTGAAACTCCATTTACACATTTGCACACGGGGAGCCCCGTGGGCATGAGGAATGGAGGACCCCAGCATTCACTGTCTTCTGCGTGCAAAGCCCAAGCAGGACACTTTCATAACTCTCTCATTTAATTTTCACAAAAACCTACAGAGTAGATATCTTCATTGTTACATATTCAAATATTTCAATGACTATTGAGCATAGACTTTTGCCAGGTGCTCTGCCAGGTGCTGGAGCTCCAGGGTTGCTCATGACAGACACATGTTGGCCCCATCTGGTTTACATTCAAGCAAGGGGGAGAGAGAATAAACAAATAGACAATGTAAAACGTATGACACGATGTCACACAAGGATGTGTACGTGAGGAACTGCAGGGCAGGACTCAGGGCAGACAGCGCCAGCTCAAGGGACTCTTACAGCAGGTGGACCAGAAAAGTCTCCTGGAGTCGCCTTGAGAAGATGAGAGGGTGAGCCACGGGCAGTTCCGTAGCTTTACTCAAGTTATCCTGATAACCCACTTATATACTTCGACTACCTTGTGCTTGAAGAAACTGAGAAGAACCTAATACCTGTACGGACTATGTTGGACATTTGTATCATTTCGTATTTCTCAAATTTTGCCCATTGCCTCCAATAGCAAATTTGTTTGTAAACTTGTCTTAAACCCCTCATCCCACACTCCTCATCAGGCCCCTGCGTGCTCAGCTCTGCCCGGGCTCTGACCGACTTTACACAGGCAACCCTAGCGCTTGGCCTCTGGGCTGGCTTTCCTGGCCACACTGCCACAGGGCATTTCCCGGTACCGGGATGCATGACCCACGGTCCCTTCTATCAAGCAATCAGTGGCACTTAGCAGTGGCCAGTTTAGAAGGTGTCTGCAATATCCCTGCTTCATTCCCCTGGTCCCTCCCTCCTGTGTCCTGGGACTATGCACGGAGTAACAGCTCAGGAGCCCTCTGCCTCAGGATCCGCTCCCTGGGGAGCCCAGACTCTCACACTTTCCTCCTAGAGTCACAAATCCTTGGAGGAAGGTGCCCTGCCTGCATTTTTCATCTCTCTCAGTGTCTCAGATACAGTTATTCTCCTGAGGGTTAACAAGAAGCTACACAATTTTTGGTCGAACTGTGAACTGATGGCTATAAGAAATATAGACACTGCTTTTGCAAAAACACCTGTATGTGAGCTTGGATGCTGGTGGTTGTCAGGCAGGAAGTGGGCTAGTAATAAGGCTGCCGTGAAAACCAGTGAGCTCGGAAAGGGTGATCAATAAAATGAATCAGCTGAAAATCCAAAACGAAGTGAAAGCAACTTCTCAGTGAATTTGTGCCGACTCCCCCAAACCCCACCCCACACCCCAACTGCACTTAGTGTTCACCTCTTCCTTCAAAGCTCCACATCCACCTTTGGGGGTTCCGTATCTGGACTCTTTCCCAAACTTGCCATTCTAGGTCTTTCTCGGTAGAAACTGTCTCTCCTACACCCAGACACTCTCTTCCTCTCTTCACACTTGGGACATATTTAATCCTAAATTTAGATATCTTGAGGCATGACTTACACTTTGGACTGTTTGGAAACTACATTAGCATGAAACAAACATAGTCATGAGAGAGAACAAGAAGCACAAAGAACTGTCCCTTCACACGGAGTTCCACTTGCTACGATCCAAGATACAATGCCAAAGGCAGGTAACAGAAGGGAAACCTTCGTGTCTGCTTCATATCAAACGTGAGTTCCACTCACAGTCCGAGAAAAAAATGGAAATCCCCTCCGTAAAAAGAAAAGCACTATTTTATACTCCAAACCACACACACACACAGCCTGCCAGTTGAGGGGTTTGCTCACAGGGGGGGTGCCATTGTGATAAACAACCCTGACACTTATCAAAAAAAACAAGATGCTTATTTCCCTGGAAACCTTTCCCATATTTCGTCTCCTATAAGCTTTGCCATGGATGTTCTTCTCACAGAGACTCACTCGGTCACCCTGAGTAGACAGGGTGGGTTCATCATAGATCACTGCAACCTCAGACCCCTGAGTTCAAGCAAACTTCCTGCCTCAGCCTCCTGAGTAGCTGGGATCACAGGTGTGTACAAATACCATGTGACTGGCCCTATTAAAATTCAATCCTTTTTGAAATATTTCATTGCCATTTTTCAGAAGTGTTTATACTTTTTATTGACTACCTAGAAATTCTAGTTTGAAATCTAAAGGTTCTATTCTGAGACATCAGGTCATTTTTACAAAGTATGTATTGGCTGGGCGCAGTGGCTTATGCCTATCATCACAGCACTTTGGGAGGCAAAAGCAGGAGGATTGCTTGAGCCCAGAAGTTTGAGGTTGCAGTGAGCTATGTTTGCAACACTGCACTCCAGCCTGGGTGACAGAGTGAGACCCTGTCTCAAAAAAAAAAAAGGATATATTGAGTATTGACCATCATAGAGGACAATGGAGGCAGGTAGCTCAATGCCAGAATCCTATAATGTATTCCCAACCCTCTCCACATGCATAGAGACTCTTTTTCAAATCATTTAGTTTTCTGAGCCTTCATTTCTGACTCAGGTGTGCACAGTCTGACTCTAGGGGAGCAAACCGTGAAACAGCCCTCACTCTGGCCCTCAGCTGCCCCTATTGCTCCTACCTCAACCCTTCTAGGCGAGGAGACCATCACTCTCCTGTGAAGTGGCCCCTGTTGCAGACTGTCCGAGACTTAAGACTCTCACCATTACCACTGTGACCCCTCCAGGGAAACACCTCTCAGAATTGCACCATTTAGTGGCCTTCCTTATGAACTATTCTAAGCAGGATTAAAGGCTGATAATGACTAAGAAAACACATTTGCATATGAATAAGAGCTTTAATGGAAGGTGACTGAGGAGAGAATAGGAAGCACCTGGCAGATTGCTAGGAATGGCTTGTGGTGTGGCCAGGCCTTTTAATCTCCCTAGAGTTTCCCCTCTGTAGACAGTTATATGTCCCCACATATGCAGGAGTGGCTCCTGCCAAGAGAGTAGGTAAACAAGTCCCTTTCATACAACAGTGATGTGCTACACCTGAGCCAAAGCAATGGCATGAACTTTGAGGTGTTTTCCAGAAGTGGTGAAACAAGGTTGGGTCAGCCATTTACTCTCTCCTGCCTGGTCTCCGTGTCAAAGAGCTGTGGATTCTCCATACAGCTGGCTGGAAGAAGCTGTGAAGCCAATGGCTCAGAGTTGGGAAAGACTAAATGTTTCACATCAGAATTAAACTTATTTCCTGATTAGACCAGACCAGTCTGGCTCCATGTCAAAATCAACACGGGAGAATTTTTAAATGTAATGTGCCATTGAAGTATAACATACATATAGAAATATTTACAAATCATAGATGTTCTATTAATAAGGTCTCAAAATGGGAACCCACCTACATAATCAATAATCAGATCAAGAAATGAAATCTTATAAGCCCCCAGAAACCTTTTTTGGGCCTTTCCTATCACTATCCTCTCTCACCTCAAAGACAACCACTACCATGATTTCCAACACTAAAGATTCATTTTCTGTTCCTTTTGAAATCATACATTATGTATTATTTTACATTTGACTTTTCTCATGCAACATTGAGTGAGATTTACTTTACAGTGAGGCCGGCTACCAATTTGTAGGAACCCTTGCAAAATGAAAATGCAGATCCCATTGTTCAAAAATTAAGAGCAGAGCATTAAACTAAGCAAGGGGTCCTTGTGGTATAGGGCCCTCTGCAACTCACAGGCCACATGCACACAAAGCCAGCCTTATCCTAAATGACGAATATACTATATTTTATTTATCCATCTTACTATTGACGAACGTATTTGAGAGGTTTCCATTCTTTGGCTATTTTGAAAGGTGCTCTTATGAACATTCTTGTGCATCTTTGGTGAGGATATGGATGCATTTCTATTGGGACTATTTCTATATAGTTATGTCATCTATAGTATAGTAAATAGGACTATATATATAGTGGTACATAGTTATGAGTGGAATTACAAGGCCATAGGCATAATAGGCATATAGGTGTTCAGCTTTGGTAGATAATACAAGCACAAATTTGTTGTATCAATTTATATTTCCACCAGAAGTGTTGAGAGGTCCAGTGCCTCCGCACCCTTGCCAACACTTGATATTTTCTCTTTTCCAGCCTAGGGATGCATTTAAAGTGCAGTTTCCCATGCTCCACTGCAAACCTTACTAAATCCATATCATTAGAGTTTCTCTCCTGAGTCTGTATTTTTCAAAGCTCCCCAAGTGATTCTCCATTAAGCCAAGTTAGGAACCCACTGCTAATTAATTGTGCCGTCTTGTAAAAGACCAAAAAAGTTCTCATTGCATGGAGTCAAATATGGGCTGAAGGACTGAGAATATTGAGCCACATCATTATCTTTCCAGGAAGACAATCACATGACAACAAAGCCTGGAAGTAGCCAGGTCAGGGGCATTTTGCGTGGTCATTCTGACATTTCTATGAGATTGAGGGTCAGTCTTTTCTGCACTAGGAGGGTGAAAGAGCTAAGAAGGCAAACAATGTACTGTTTTAAAGTTACTGATAATCTGAAAGCACACTTTGAAAATTATCATTACAGAGCCTTTTTCATTTTCAACCTTCTAATCTTTATTTTAGATAATCAAAGTAAAATTACACCATTTTACATAATTACCGTGTATGTTAAAGCTTTTCTTTTTTGTTTCAAATCTGTAGGATATCGATTCAGTAACAGCTTGCCATTTTCTTCTATTTTCTACATTTTAGGCATATGCACATTAGAAGTAGATGAAAATGTACAGAATACAGGAAATTCTGTCAAAATATATGGTTCCTCAGGAGAGAAGCTTGGAGTCTGATACTATGTGCAATATAAACAGTAGCTTGGGATTGAAATGTATTATATTTGTGCTCTTTTTGTGTTTAATTTTAGAAGAACACATTCATGGCGATGTTGTATGTAGACACTGCTGTTTCTAAAATATCCCATTAAAATGATAATAGACAATGAATTTCAATATATTATATTTTAAAAGCAAAAATCATTCATGAAATAAAAATCCCTTATGCCATGTGGCATATGTATATGATGCATGTGTTTTTCTTTGTTAGATAACATGTGCTAAGATATATTATAAAAATTTCCATTTCTGGCCATCCTTACATAATTATATTTTTAAACATGTACATTTAGAGTATAAATGTAAAGCTCCACAGCATTAAGAGATATTTGTCTTCATTTTAGAAAATGTGAGTATGTGGGCAATTTATATAACCAGAGATATACACATCTCTGCATCTCCATTTTCTCTCCACATGATACTAGTATTAGGGTATTCTTCTCTACAAGTGGGATATCAGGGTATCATCTTAATATGTATCCCCAGAAAGACAGAGTGGCTGCAGCCACACTGCCTGGGGCAGAGCACTGGCTCACAGGACGGATGGCGGGAGTTTGGGTTCCTACTGGGCTCAGTCCCCACATGCCAGGCAAAGCCATCTGCCTAGAAGCAAGTCCACTTGTATTTCTCGAGCCCAGCATTTCATGAGAAGAATGCACTTCTTGGACACTAACTTTCTTTCACCTACTTTTGTTTCCATTGAAGAGTCAGTGGTGATCATGGAAAAAGGAAAGAAACCTAATCTGTGTTTTCATGACAACCAGAAAGAGCAATGGCAGTTGTTCTGAAAAAGCACCCAGGAAAACTCTTTAGATTCAGCCAGGATGTTTGGGATTCTAAGAACCTATGAGATTGTTTCCTCACTTAACACCTGATTAGTTACTTTGAACAGTACTTTGAGAAGAGAAAACCAGTTATATGGATTTTTTTTTTCCAATTTCAAAGCTTTCTATTTAAAGAAACATTTTCATATAGAAACTAAACCTTTAAACTGTACTAGCAGGACACACGCCAAGAGTAGAAAGCAGGGCCTCACCAGTGCCCCTGCACATCTTCTACCTCCACCCCTTCCTCAGAGCTCCCACCCAATTCTGTAAAGAAGGTGAAACAAGTGTCCCTGGAAAGCAGATGTCGGGGAGGCACCTGGTATCCCGAATGCTGCCTACTTGGAGACGCATCAGCAGTCAGGCAGCTGCTGAAAACAGACACAGATGTTGGAACCCAATACAGGCTTGCCAGCCGTTAACTGTATTGTTTTTAGAAGAGTAGGAAGTTTTTTCCCCTTTTTCTCCGCAGGAGAGGTGGTATATAGAGGGGGATATATGTGCAAACTGCAAGCATCAGAAAAATGCGATGCTAATGAGGGAGAACGGGTCTGTCCAGTCAGTCCAGTGTGTCTCCCAGAGTGGGGCCAAGAGATTCAGAGCGGAGTCCTCGACGCATGACCAGATCCCGCAGATCCAGCCGCAAACTTGAGTTCCTTCCCGCACTAGGTGAGAGGCAAGGACAAAAGGGAGCAGCTCTGCAAAAACTGAAGATCCATGAGGACCTGATGATCAACTTACCAACAATTTTCCAAAAGTGGAAAATGATACTTTATTGTCTCTTAGAAAATTGGAATTCAATACTAAGGTTATATTTCACAGAATGCATTTAGTGCCTCCTTAGAGTAGAGCCTCACGGCAATGCGATCAGGTAGGAAGGACTAAAGATAATCCATCCTCCCACTTTACAGATAAAGACGCTGGGCTCAAAGGTCAGCTGAAAATAGACAATGTAAATGTAATTTCTCCTTTGTCTCCCACAGATCATCCACTTCCCTGTGAGTTTCCAAGATGTTATGGGACACCTGGCCTAGGTCCTTCTCTTTTCTAATGTTGAGGAGTAGGCCAGCTAGTGCAGGAATACTCGAAAGCAATGCTGGGAATCTGAAACTGACCACAACTGCCTATCCCACCCTACCTGGGTATTAAAATGTGATTGTTGGTGGGTGAATGCTCACCACATAGTTAGCACGTTATAGAGAGCCTTGTTAATTGCCTTAATTCCAGATAGAAACAGCAAATGTAAAATAAGATACACACACAAAACCAAAACAAAGACGCCTATCCCTGTGCTTTGGAACTCCAGCTCAACACCTCTAATCTCTAATTATGTAGATGACAGCATCACACTCTATCCTTTACTTCCTTTATATTTGTGCCTTTTTATTCTTTATTCTCAGATTGGCATTTTCCACAGGCGAAAGGGTATAGTATCTAATGTCGAAGCCACAAACACACAGAGCACAACGAGGGTAGCATGGGGTCCCCCGAGGATCGACGGGCTGCTTGGCCCCACTGGGAGGGGCAAGAGGCCAGTGAGCCCCTGGGGGGGGGGAGGCAGCCTCCCTCCAGGCTTCCCTGCAGGGAAGGTTCTCCAGAACGCACATCTCTGCCCATGCCAGTCAAGTTTTCATCAACTGTCCCACTTTTGGGGAACTCTGAGTTTGAGGGTTAAACCAAATAAAGGTCAACCTCGGGCTTCTCAAGTTTTAATAAAACTACAGGAGAGGGTATATATGTTTTAACTGTTTCCTCTCATTTCTGTACCAGAGCAAAATTATGTAAAGATTGACAAATAAGCTTGAATTAAGAAATAATTCTGAATAGATATTCTCATTTCTTTAAAACTTGTCTTATATAGAGAGAGATGGAGACAGAGGAGAGGAAGGGAGAGGGGAGAGAAAGAGAGAGAGGGAGAGGGAGCGAGAGAGCCAGAGCACGTGCATACAATTAAAATTCAATATTCAACCAAAAGATCTAACAATCATTTTTGGTAGAGAAGCATAATTGAACAAAATAAACTTCCTAACTTTTGGTTTAATCATGTTTCAGAAATGTAACATCTGAACCACAATACTGCAGACTGGCTACCAACATCTATCTACCTGTCAGCAGTAACTAGAAAGCACTGACACAGCTTGCAGAGAATGATAAAAAATGATTTCCTTTTTGTTACTTTTGAAAATTCAAACTGTGGAGTGGACAGTAAAGTGACATTAAATATAACATTAAAATAACTGACATTCAGAACTGAGTTACTTGGCTATTTCTGGTTGTACTGCATTATTCTAGGGTTCATTTTTCACATAGGCACAATGGCCCTGTATCGTTGTCTAATGTAGTTTACAGTTTCATGAAAAATGCAATGATGAAATAAGATGCTCATGTTTTTAGGTGCATTGGTATATTTCTAATGCAGTAATTTTTGTGAAAATGTGTCTTGTCAACTAATTCCACCAGCTAAGTAGGTCTATCAGTTTATACAGCACGAAAATGAAAATTCAAGACCTATGACAATACACAGCAGACCACTGCTCTGAGCTGAACTTCATTTTGTAGCTTTGTTTCATTTTAAAATTCTACTGTGACATATTTATCTAGAGAAAGACATTGAATCCAATTCTTGTATATTTACTATAATTTAGCACAAATGCTTCATACATTTACCTTACTTTACGTGACCTTAAAATGCTGGATATGTAACGTTTGAAGTAGGGCGCCATTTTGACTGTAAGATTTCAATATTAATTGCAGTTATTTTTTCAAGTAATTTGTTTTTATTATTCTTCTTTCTGTAATTTCTGAAATAGCAAATCCACTCATAAGAGAATACTCTTAAAATTTAGCCAAACATGTGATTCAATGAAATTAATTCCTACACTTCTTGTGAATCTGTGATATTCAATGAATCTAGATACATGTGGATCTACATATGAAATTTACACTTATTGTCTGAGAAAGGGTCAGCAAAGCTTTTATCTGAAGGGTCAGATAATAAATATGTTTAAATTTTGCAGGTCGTGAGGTCTCTGTCACTACTCAATTCTGCCATTGCAGTAGAGAATAACACCAAACAATACATCAACGAGTGGGCCAGCTGTATTCCAATAAAACTTTATTTACAAAAAACACTAACCATAGTTTACAGACCCTTAGTCTATACCTTTGCCTTTCATAAATGTGGTTCTAGACCAGTTGCTTCTGTGTTAACTAGAAGCTTACTGCAAATGCACATTCTCAGGCCCCACCCTGGGCCTACTGAATCTGAACCTGCTGCTTCAATGCCCAGGGCATGTGAGTATGTATCAAAGTATGAGAAGAACTGCTCTGAACCACAGCAATCAGTTTCTACTCAGATTTACAGAGCAGATAAAGGAGGTTTCGCTTACTAGTTTAGCTGTCCATCCTGCAAAAAGAACATTCAAGCTCTTCTGCAGACTAACATTCTCTGAACTAAGTCACTGGCATATCACAAGGAAAAATGAGAATATCTATTTATCTAATTTTTTTTAAGTTTTGAAACCATAAAATGAAGTTAAGAATGACAATATGCACTGTGCAGAGAGACATTGGCTCCATCATTCAGATTGTACATCCCTCAACATGTGTAGAACACCGAGTTTGCTGGGGGAGCCCCATAGAAGAGGTAGCAAATCTGTTTTCTGACTATGATGACAGATAGTAATGGTTTGCACTTGTGAAATTGACTGAAATGTGTTCTTAAGGTTTAACAAAATGATTCTTTCCATTGCAAGTGCTTTAAAGTGTTTTCTGCAAAGAAGCTGCAAAAACTAAAATATTGCTAATACTGTAAGTACAACTGAACAAGAAAATGAGAAATCTGAGTATATTCTAATTCATGTATATTCTATTTATGTATCACATTATGAAAAAAGAATAATTAAATTTTTAACTTAAAATGATATGAAATATGGATTAATACATACACTATGATTAATAATAAATCTCAATCTAAAGGAATAAGTACCTTAAGATTTTAGCTAATAATTGTATGAAACCATAATTAAAAGCTAAGCATTCAAAACATGAAAACAGACTTCTGCAAAGTTTTAAATCATGTGATACTTATCTTGGTACTTTAAAATTTTCACAGATTTTTAACAATAAAACTCTCGAAGTCTCAATTTTGAGTTTCTCTTGTTTTATTTTGTTTGGGTCCTTAATAGCAAAAGAAGAAAAGCTACATACTTTAGGGAAACTTTTCTTCCTCCTGCAACAAAAAATTTTTGAAATAATACAAAGAAAACAATATAGTAATTGATTGTAATGTATTTGGTTGTCAAAAACTGCTGTTGAAAGACATATAGAAATTATTACTGAAGAGTTGACGAAGCAAATGTTAAAATAAATAGTCTAGTCGGTTTGCTGTGCCATTGGATATATATGTTTCTCACATATTTCAGTTTATGGTATTTTTTTTTTTTTTTTGAGACAGAGTCTCACTTTGTTGCCCGGGCTAGAGTGAGTGCCGTGGCGTCAGCCTAGCTCACAGCAACCTCAAACTCCTGGGCTTAAGCGATCCTCCTGCCTCAGCCTCCCGGGTAGCTGGGACTACAGGCATGCGCCACCATGCCCAGCTAATTTTTTCTATATATATATATATTTTAGTTGGCCAGATAATTTCTTTCTATTTTTAGTAGAGACGGGGTCTCGCTTTTGCTCAGGCTGGTCTCAAACTCCTGACCTCGAGCGATCCACCCGCCTTGGCCTCCCAGAGTGCTAGGATTACAGGCGTGAGCCACCAGGCCCGACCTACCTTATGGTATTTTTTATATCCTCTTCCAATAATGAAGTACATGAAAAACTTATTTTTGTAAGCCATTAAGTATAGTTGTACTGTTAAAAAATGTGGTCTCAACATAAGTAGTTTCTTGGATTAAAAAATATTATGTAATAGTCAAGTTGGGTGATTAAGCACTGATGAAGTACCTATCTTAATTAGAGAAAAAGATTCAATCAAAATTGTTACAGAGGTAGTGCTGAAAGAGAATTCATTTGATTTACAGATCATTGTAAATGATCAGAGATTCAGTGATTTAGAGGTAAGACCTTGAGCAAAGAAATCAAAGACAGAGGTAAAACTAGTGCTACAGGTGTCACTAATATTGTTAATTCTATAAAAACAAGACTTCTACAATGTAATAGACTTTCCACATAGTTTGAAGGAAATAGGGAGTGATCATGAAACTTACTTGTGCCACACAGTTTCACTGCTTAATTCATAGTATAAACCTTCAGGCCAGGCACCGTGGCTCAGGCCGGTAATCCCACACCTGTAATCCCACAGCACTTTGGGATAGTCAGGCATGAGGATCACTTGAGGCCGGAGTTCCAGACCAGCCTGGGCAATGTAGCGAGACCCCCATCTCTGCAAAACTATAAAAAATTAGCTAAGTATGGTGGTCCATGCCTGTAGTCCCAGCTACTGAGTAAGCTGAGGCAAGAGGATCTCTTGAGCCCAGAAGTTCAAGGTTATATGTGAGCCATGGCTGCACCACTGCAATCCAGTCTGGGTAACAGAGCAAGACTCTGTCTCTAAAATAAATAAATAAAATAAATAAATAATTCTTTAAAGTATTGTGAAACTTACAGTTATTCATTTTTCTTTCAGTAAACTTGCTAATCTTTTCAAAGCCACCATGTATGATTGTATACATGATGTATTAAACAATTTTAGGGAGCCCCATTTATATTATAGGATTCATAATTTATTGATTCATGTATCTTTATTCCAAATAAACATTTTCCAGCAGATAGCAATACTTTGTAAAATGAGTTTTAAAAATTTTGCATAGAAGAGCCATGTGGGCTTTCTGTGATATCAAACGGCTACCACTAGAAGTGCAAACTAACAGATACTTTAGGAAAAATAAAAAGTTATTCTGTCCTATTAGGAGAGATGCAATTTTTACCAGGTACAGAAATATATATTTTTTTGAAAGGAACTTGGACTTCTGAGCACTATAAAATAGATGTTTGGAAATATTTCTGTTGCTTTATGATTTTGTTTTAAAAAATAATTGTGTCAGTTGTGAAAATACTTAAATCTGTACCATTTAAAAAGCATGGAACTAAAAGTTCATGCTGTTTGAAAATCTTTCAAATGAAATGTTTCAGTGAGTTTTGAACCTATTAGTTAAAAATGCAATAATAAGTCACCTTCTAAAATTGCTTGACATTAATGAAGAAATTTATTACTCAAATTTCAACAAAAATCCTTGCTTAATTGGGGGATGTGATTCCAACATTAATATCATGATTCAGTAGGCAGCAGACACTGTGGTCCTTCCATTTGGGAGGAATTATTTTTGTGAGTTAACTCCCTTCACTAACAGCACAAAACAGCTGAATATCAGAGCTTATTGTCTACCCATCCATGTTACAACTACCTGCAGACTTCCTTGTTAGTTAGCACTAAGATCATTTTCTTACTTTCTAACAATACTTTTGTTATCATGCTTTGTGACCTCAATATTCATGTGAAACATTCATTCATCCAAACTGACCTCAATCTGTTTTTCTCCTCACACAAAATGGTCTTACCCTCCTTCCTCTCTACTTTGCCTGCTCCTCCCATGGCTATACCATATATCAGTGGTTTTCAATCCCTGGGAGTTGTTCTGGTTCCATCCAACTGAATTAGCTTTCTAGGAGTGGGATATGGGTAACTATATTTAAATTTATTCCCAGTTTATTTTGACACATTGTGTCAGTTGAGAACCACTGGTGTAGATCTGTCATTACCAGTAACTGGACCATAATCTTCACATCCTTTGATCATCAAATCCTACCCTCAGCTCAATTCCTCTAGCAACCTCACTTTAATAATTTTCACCCCCACTAGGCCCTTCAATCCATTAACCCTCCTAACTTCTCATTATTCATTATTCCCTCCTGTTCTCAGTCCCTTCCTTGCCCAGCTTAGACTTCATGCTCCTTCGATCGCTTTGCTGGATTCTTCCTTTATAAAATTTTCTGAAAAATCCTCTCCCAAACTGGGTGGATAAAGTTCGTATCTTACTCTGTGCCTGCCTTTGACAAACTGACTTCAGGCAGATAACAATTTACATCCTTACTAATGGGTCTGAATTTAAATAAAAAACCTAAACTTCAGTTTATTTCCATAAAAACTGTACTTAGAGACAAGATTGGAAAGAAAAACAAAAGAAATAAGTGTGAAAAATATATATATATATAACAACGTAAAGAGAAGAGGAACCCAACAAAGCAACCATGAAGTCAGAGACTTAGAGAAGTGGGGTATTTGAAGGTCACAGAAGAAAGTTTGAGAGTGGAAGAATGAACAAAATACAAAACTATGAAAATACAGAGAAATGGAGACCTGTGTTCACACAAAACCTGTACATGAATGCTTACTGCAGCTCTATTCATGATTGCCAAAAATTAGAGCCCAAATGTCCTCCATGTCCAGTGAGTAAATGGTCCAGTACACTGTGGAACAGGCATATAGTTGGCCCCAACTGAGCAATAGAAAGGGACAGACTGTGGACACACAACAAAGAGGGCGAATCTCAAAGGCACCACACTGACTAAAGCAGGGAATCTTGAAGGTGACCTACTGTGGAGACCCGATCAGTCGGTGTCAGCACTGAGGGACGTGGCAGGGCATGACTATACAGGGACAGCGGCAAGGATTCGGGGTGAGGGCAGAGTTCTGAATCTTGGTGACGGTAGGAGACACACTGATTTATACACGTGTTAAAATTCAACTGTACACCGTAAGGAAAAAAAATTTTAGAGATAATTTAAAAACTTAAATAAATAATGTTGAGAATGCATTCATTAAATGTAAACTCCCCTATTAAGAACTTTGCTAAAGAAACAGTGCAAAAGGCTTGGGAGAATATAGGGCTAATGAAAATGACAGCTTCCAACTGTCTGTCATTTTGAAAAAAAAAAATATTTTTTAAAGATTTATTATTATTTATTGCTAAGAAGCTTAAAATAAAATGTAGCAAATTGTTTCAACCAGAAACACCCATACACTTAATAAATCAATATATGTTTGAAAGTACATGTGCTTGAACAGCAGCTGGGAGCCTCAGGCCTCTCACTTAGACCCATGGGGTCAGAACAGTTCTCATATCAGCTTCTCAGCTCCCAAATTCTATTATTCTGCCATTTCCCTTGTGTGACTATAAAGCAATGAGATGATTTATTCATTCAAATCCTATGAAAATCAGTTCTTATTTTACAGTGTTCTGAGAATGTTATCTTACTTCCTATCTTTTTAAAAGGCTTTCTTCCTAAGATGCTATTTTTCAAAATCAGATGTATTCCTAAAAGAGTCCCTCTTCTCATTGCCAATCTCACTGTAGCTAGCAAACTTCCTTCTTCTCCTTTGGGACGAAGGAGAGCTCAATTCATCTTAGGCAATATTCTGCGTATGGCAGCCCTGGGTCTTGGCATCCCTTCACACTCAGTAAATGATATAGAGCTTCCAAATAGGTCAGACTTCAGGGTTCCAAGACTAAGATGAGGGTTGAGAATTTAGAATGTCTAGGGAGACAAATCTCAGAGTGTTTAGGAAACAGATCATTTTTAAAAAGGCAAATAATAAATATATACCTTAACTCAAAGTGAAATAGGACAAAGAAGGACTTAGTATTAATTTAACAAGTAAGTAACTTACATGTGTAAAGAAACCCTGGACTTTCTGCTTTAAAGCTAGAGTCCTTGAAATTTAAGGGTTTCTGCATTCTATAATAAAAAATGCAATTCATCCATGGGGCAGATACCTATATTTTTGTTTGTGTGTTTTGTTTGTTTTTTGCTTTTTCCTACAAAAGACCACTTTAGAGAGTGCTTTTGAGTCATGCCTAGGTAGAGCAAATCCCTTAATGAAGGAAACATTTCAAATGAAGATATTCCTGTAAATATACAGAAGATATATTTCTTTAGATTTCAGTAGGCTGAATTAGTTCTACTCACACTAACAACTCTAATAAATAAACAGTAAGACTTCAATTCCTTATAGTAATATAAATGTATTTGCCTTAATCATATAACTGTGCTCTGGTCATCTGGTGGCTTTCCTGCCCAAAGAGATTCAGGGACCCAAGCTCCTTAGATCTGGTGACCTCAGAAACCCCTGGGTTTCTGGTTCTCTTTTTCCATCCAACAGAGGAAGAAGACAGTGAAGTCACACCTACTTCCTATTCAACTGGCCAGGAAGGGACAGATAACACGTCTACTTATATTCCATGGGCATGAACTTGCCACTTGATCCCACACAGATGTAGGGGCCTGGGGAGTGTAGCCTCTGGCTCTCAAATATGTAACCATATGATTTCACTAAGAATGCTGTCCTCTTAGAGGTGGGAAACCTTAGGCGGTACACCACTTGCACATCTATACGGGTGGATCTGTGTTTTATACCAGCTTTGGAAGTTAAGGTTTCTTTTTAGTGAGAGCAGGTGTATAATCAAAGGAAGTGAATGCACTAATTGCAAAGGAATTGAAGCTCAGAGGAGGGAAGAGAGAAAGCCTTACTCTTCTGGGACCACAGAAGCTCTGAAAGGAGGAGAGATGTCCAGAGATGGCCTAAAGCTTACTGGACAGACCTGCCAAACTTGGAGACTACCCACAAGATAGGTAGGAATTCTGAGACTAAGTGGGGCCTGGAAGTTAGAAATAGCGTCTAGAAGCAGTTGACAATTATTTTTCCTGTGTGAATGACTTCTCTTACTTCAATACATTCAGTCAAATGTTGTAAAAGTTAGAACTTGCTTCTCTTAGCTATGTTGTAAGAAATTTGGGAAGCAGCGTCCATCCCCAAAGTCCAAGTTGGGGTCATCTGAGCTAGTCACTAGTAAAGACACAATGCCACCCAGAAGAGCAGGCCACTTGTGGCAGAGGCCATGGCAGGACAACACCATTAGATGTCTAGAGTGGAAAAACCTAACATATTTATTTTTGAGTATATATATGGCAGTGCCCTGGAAACTGAAATCATTGCTGCAAAGTCTATGGACGTCTGTGCTATAGTAATTTGGTAATAAAAATAAAGCATATGCTAAATTGTATTGTCACAAGTAGGTGGCCCAGGAAAACATGGGTGCCTATGAGCAAATATTTATTTTTAAATGTTCTTAAATACAAGTGGCAAAAATATATAATCATATGATTTTTTTTAGGTCAGTACTAGAGCAACGACATCTAAATACAGCAATTTAATTTATTGAGAAGAGCTCGCTGAGTTTGAGATTCATGTGCTAAAGATGAAGAGTGTCCCTATGGTGCATATGAACCTTGAGAAGATGCCATGGGAATACTATCCTAGATTTAACGTGGTCCTAATAAAGTCATGTAGACGGATTCAGTGACCTCTCCACCTTCCTCTTAGCTGTCTGTACCATGAATGTAATACCCTGTAAGAGATTTACCCTGAGTAATGTCTGTTTTATTCTATTTTAAGCACTGTTAATTCATTTGGGAAACAGAATTCCAAATTCCAGTAAATGACAATCTAAGACAACTGGGAAATAATCACTTTAGTTTTTAAATAGAATTTATTTTCCATAATGCTAGTTCATAGCAAATTCAGTTCCATTTCCTATGTTCTGCCCTCCAGAGTCTTAGAACAACCACTTCTTCCAGAGGAGGACGTGGCCAACCCAGACACCAGCCAGCAAGTGGAGCTGCCTCTATAGCAGAAAATGAAGGGGGATACTATGATCTACCATCAGTAATTCTCAATATATCCCAAGGGAGATTTCACTCTTGCTACAAAGTAAGAAATAACAACAATAACAATCACCACTGTAATAGAACATATTATGAGGGACATTCTTTTAAAAGCCTTTAAAATGCTACCAGGAGAGCTTTATGGCTGCT
>CM052441.1:4855362-4901907 GCA_028533085.1 Varecia variegata | reverse complement strand
CTTATCACAGATTTTCTTGTGAGGTTTTCTTGGAAGTGGCTGGTTTACAAATTCCCGATACATTTCCTGTGTATTCCAATGGACTCTTTTGGTGATCTCTAACTATATCCTGTAAAGGAGCAAATTTTTTGAAGTTTGAAATCAAGCAAACAATCCTCAATGCTGTTATTATAAATCATCATCTTTCCCAAGTGCTTGTGTCTTAATATTCTTAAAATAATGTTAATTTTGTGAAATTGGTCAGTAGTTTAAGGCTCTAGAGAATGGATCTAGTGGCAGAAACCAACACTTCGTTTTAAAGGTGCTTAATAAAGACATATTTCTATATTCCCTTTTTATAGTGTTAAACCAAAAGCTGCTTTCAGCAGCTCTGTTAAGCAAAGATATAGATAATCCCAGTCATCAGGATTTTATTGAGTAACTTGGAAATACAGCTATGCAATATTGTGCTAACATATCCATGATTAGCTCAGCCAGTTGAAACACAGAATTTATGAGGTGTGGTCATCAGTCTATACCCCATGTAGTCCAGTTTGCTTTGTCCTCTTTAGGAAACAAAACATCCTGTAGGTGGATAATGTTAGAAACAAAAAAAATGTGGTTTAAAATAGATCCTGGGCTTAAACCTCACACACTGTCTGTATCCTCACTATACTGTTTCACTACTGAAGCAATATGAGTGACCTCGGGCAAGTTCTCATCTTAGCTGAGCCTCAGTTACCACATGTGAAATAGGCACTAGCCAGCAGTGTCTTCTACCTCACAGAGTTTCTATGAGGACTAAATAATAAAATTTCTTTAACACACATTACTTGATGTTTGGCACATAATAACTCAACAAATGGATGATGATGACCATGATCACGCCCAGGCCCAGTCACAAGATGAGCAAGAAATAATAATTCAGAGTTTGAAAGGAGGTTTGCATTTCTGACTGTCTTACTGTGCTAAATCTGAGACTTGCTCAAGCTGTGTTATACCTTCTCCTCACTTATCTGCATTCTCTTAGCCAGAACGGGGTAAATCATCTGTGTTGCCAAACTTCTTAGCACACTGTTTGGCACAAAGAAGAACACGGAAAATTATTTTTGAGTGAACAAACATTAAGTGGAAAGTGATATTCACCAGCTATCCTAACCCTATACCCAGGTAAGTTTTTTTTTTTTTGAGACAGAGTCTCACTCTGTCACCCTGGCTAGAGTGACGTGGCATCAGCCTAGCTCACAGCAACCTCAAACTCCTGGGCTCAAGTGGTCCTACTGCCTCATCCTCCCGAGTAGCTGGGACTACAGGCATGCGCCACCATGCCCGGCTAATTTTTCTATATATTTTTATCTGTCCATATAATTTCTTTCTATTTTTAGTAGAGACAGGGTCTCACTCTTGCTCAGGCTGGTCTTTAACTCTTGAGCTCAAACGATCCACCCGCCTCGGCCTCCCAGAGTGCTAGGATTACAGGCGTGAGCCACCGAGCCCGGCCCCAGCTAAGTTTTGAATGCTATAAATAGTGAATTTTATTGGCTCTAAATGGCGTGACCTTTTCCTATGTTGTCTGATGTAAAGTTCTCACCCTTGGAGACACTTTTGACATGACCCGTTGTTCGTTAGCTCCACTGCAGACCCTGCCACCCCTTGCCCCAGCAGCCCCACCATGAGCTGCTGAAAATCCTTCAATGACTGTCCCATGTGGTCCCTCCTCTCTTCTATCACAATCATTGCTCTTGTTCAATTCTCAATACTTCTTTCCTAGAATGCTACAGAGTTCTTGTAACTATCTCTCTTAACTCCAGATCAGACAACAAATGAATCAGAAATTAATCCTCCGCAAGTATAGCTATAAAAACATCTATACTTTCTCAGAAATTTTCAGTACTGTCCATTCCTTTCTAAACTAAAAACTCATCAGGATGAGACTCAAACTGATCCTCAATATGGCACCCACCTACCTTTCCATGACTCAGCCCTTCTTAGTGTCCTGCTTGGACATTAATGCTTCTTAAATGCTTTCGGTTTCCAAATCTTGTTTTGCTCATGCATTTCTCTGTATCTGGAATATGGTCCTCTTGACATCTTTACCCTTGAAATTCTTTGCTCTTTGTTGTCCTAAATGAAATTAGGCTTTCTCTATAGAATCTTCTTCAAATCTCCCTTCCAAGTGGTCAGAGTTCCTAGTGATCTCTCTTATTTGTGCATATGAACACATTGTCAATGTCTAGCTTGCTATATTGTTATAATCATTTTCAAATTATTTACAAGCACTAAAATGGTAGAAATGTTGGATAAATGTGGCTCATTATTTGTAAGTGTATTTATTTAATGCTGACATCATTTGATTATGTTCTGAAGACTAGTTATGTGTTCATTCCACCAATATTTAAGATGGAGAATTTGAAGCAATCCCCAAATCTGAGGAGGTAATATAAGTTATTTCTGAAGATCCAACCTCACTCTATGCTATAACAGTGACATTTTATGGAACACTTATTTGGTGCTATTTTTAAAACTTTTTATTGATTTTTCTTATATTTGGTTGCTTTCATGACCAGTGAAAAAACTTTCAAGTGAAAATATAGCTGAGAAGAATGAAAGAGAAGTGGTAATATAAAGCCTCACATTTAACTGCCACAGCAGGAAAATTCACAATTGAATTCCAACCCTAGCCATTAAACACCCTGATAAAACCTCCCTCAGACTTCACCGAGCCAGGCAGTATTTCTCTTTTCCCCTGTGATGCTGGAGTCTGCAGCAGGAGAACTGAATGGCTGGCAGAAGAAAACAAACACACTCTTCCATACAGGTCTTGTAGAATGAGAGCCTGCTAATTGTGGCTTGACTTGCTTGTACTCTGAGGGTGTTGGTAATGTGTGGATGTGGTCAGGGATCTAAAACACAATGCTGCCATATACTACCTGGAGATCCAGATCCTAACATAGCTTCTGAGATGGATGAGAATGCTCACATTATCTACTGTTAGGTTCCTTTTCAGCTGTAGTTAGCTGGGTGCCTACTAGTGCCTCAGCAAAGATTCCTTGAACAGACAATTGAGTGGATACATTGATGCATGGATGGGGGCACAATGGGAACGAGGGATGGCATTTGACCAAGGCTTTTTAGAGAAGTTGGGCAATGAAGGATAAGTAGGAATTATCCAGATGAAGGGAGCTTGGAAGGATTGAGGCACATATAATCAATTGAGATGGTAGGAACTGAACAAGGTAAAGTTAAGGGGCAGGAAGCCACTTTGTCATCAGAAGGAAGTGAAAACCCACTCATAGTTCCATTGAAGTGGAGGTAAATCAGGGCAGGTGTGATGGGTGAAGAATAATTATAAATGAAGAGAAAATATAGCTATTAGGTACACTCATGAGACACTAAGTTTATATTGAGGAAGGAAAGGGCTGTGGAACAATTGAAGATGGTCAAGAATTCTTTTACACTCTTCCCGTTGAGAGATGGGGCCTACCCTTGAATCTGGGCAGACTCTGTGACTACTTTGCCCAGAAGAAGACAGTGGAGGTGACACTCTGCCAGTTTCTGGGCCCAGGCCTAAAACTGGCAACTTCTATTATCTATCTCTTGGACCACTCTCTCTAGGTGCCTGCAGCTTACTTAAGCCCAGAAGCCTGAATCTATCCGTTTTTAATTTAGAAGTGAAGGATGCAGCTAGCTGGTGTCTCGCAATTCTTCTCTCTCACCACCCCTCTCATTTCACTTTTCTTCTTCCTCTTTTTCAGATATGCTTTCACCTTACTGATGACACTTTAAGGCTTTCTCTCAAGCCTCCAAAAGGTCTAATCCAAGATATGGCTGTTAAAGCATTATCTTTATTTTAGGCCCATTTTCATTCTGTAAGAGGAGAAGAATCTTTTATTTATATTAGAGAACATAATGGCTTAATTGATTAAATTACCAAAGCAATGCAATTTTAGATGATAAATAACAGATTTAGATACTCTATGTAGCAGTTGTTAAACAACAATTTTTGCTTCTGTATTACATTTTGGTTTAGAAGTGCACATTTCTCCCCTCTGATGATTTTTGTTGTTCATGGCATTCAAAATGCCTTCTAGTTTTATAGAAAAGGCTTTCTTATCTGCTACATCTTTAATTAAATCAAGAACCAATCTTTGATTATTGAGTTTGGGAAGGATAAATACAACAAACTAACTTGTGGCTATGCAAATTTTGCACAATGCAGCAAAACCTCTATAATTGATACTTGTAATTGATACTTTAAGCTGTCTTGTATTTGCCAATTTTCCAGTTCAAATAAATCTATAAAACTAAGATATTACAAATGAATCTCAGTGAGCAATAAGGTCAGTTTGGCATAGTGAACCTCTGAATTGCAAAAGTATTTTACTTGAAAGTTTTATGCTGTTGAAATAAAAAGAGTCATGATGTATATAAGATAGAAGGGAAATGAGCTACAGGTTCTAGGGAATCATGAATGTGCCACAACCAATGATATTTATGCATTACATCTGTATATTGCTTTACACTCTTCACAATATCCCTTCATCTACACTATTTTTATGCAGACTGTACAATTCTCCAAAATGGACATAATTATCTTCATCTTGCAGATGAGGAAATGGAGGCACATACAATTTGTGCTCATCACAGTCATTGTTTATCTAAAAATGCTGTGGCTGAAGTGGGTCATGCACATGATTACTAAACGGCTGTTTTCAAAGCTAAAGTCGCTGGCGTCTTTCCTGGCAGTGGGATGCGATTCTGGTATTGGGCAAAGCTATCTGGATAGACAGAACTTGCAGAATGATGCATGGCAGGTTTTATAAAATGTTCATGTTTCTGGAGTAATAGTTAAAACATGGTTTAATTAGATAAGAATTCTCCCCCCACCACCCCCGCCGCAGGTTGCAACAGCTTTAATTTTAAGAGAACTGAGGCAGTGGCCGAATTCCTGTTGCAGATTTATGCTTGTGGCACCTTTGTAATTTGCGTCAAAGAAGGATCTAGCAAAGTGACTGGGAAAAGTGTCTAAAAGACCACAAAAGATTACAAACCCAGTACAAACCAGGCTATCCCAGCTCGGTGGCGAATCACAGGTTGCAGTCAAGGGCAAAAAAGGGCAGGGAATCCTGGGGCTACTCTGCCCGCAGAGTCCCTAACCTGAGACTGGCAGCTGGCTTCACAGCAGCCTTTGGCCACCTGCAAGGCCAGGGCAGCATGGACGTCCTCTACCCCACAGCTGTGTCAGCGTGGCCACGATGACAACTGTGGAGCTGGGAGGCCCTGGCGAGTCAGCCACACATTTCACGGACGAGGCTGAAAATGAGAAACTCCAGAAAAATACTAGCATAAATATATTTCCTATTTACAAAAAGGAGGCCAGATGGAAACATCTTCCAGTGCATTCTGATTAGAATTACAAAATGCTATATAAATCCATTTTTACAAAGTTTATTATGAGATTTACCCTGTTGGAGGACAAATACTTTCTCCCTTTTTAAAACTATTGCTAATATCACTCTGAGGGAAGGCTTGGGAAAAACCAAAAATAATATGTAGCTTTGGGCTTTTATAAAATATTTACAAAATGTTCTAACCTTCAGATAAAGGAAATCCAACCAAAGGTGAATAGTGTTTATCACTGGGAAGTGGGATTAAGGGTAATATTTATTTTCTTATTTATATTTTTCCGTTTTCCAAGATAGCATATGTTATCTTTATAAACAAAAAATATTTCTTAATGCCTCGCTCTTCTCCTCAGCCTATTCATGATAGTACCTGGTTATCTTCAGTGAGGTCAGAATCAACAACTACTGATTGAACATACACTGCCCTTTTTCTAACCAATTATTTTTTTTAGCAGTTATCTACAAATATGTCTTAAAGGCTTACTATTTTCCAGACATTGTACTATGTGTTTATTGTGGGATTGTAGGGAAGTAATATATTTAAAAATATAGATAAATGGAATATTTTAGGCAAATTCAGAGGAAGTAGAACAAATTTAAAGCTGAAATTATCAAGAAGGTCTTTCTGGAATTGATGGCATGTAAACTGGATTATTGAAGTGCAGGCTGGATTTTAACTTGCTGAAATGGAAGTGAAGGGAGTCATTGAGAAGGAACAGCAGCAAAAGCAAGAGGCAGGTCCAGGAGCTCTGGATGATGCCAACGAAACACAAGCCCAGACGCTGTTGCCACTGGGTGCATGATCCAATTAGAGAAAAAAATAATATTCAGTCAGTTAATAATAAAAGTCAAAAAGCAGTTAAGACCAACAGTCCAATGACTCCATAAATACACTGAGTTCAATGAAAACATGTCTCCACCGAGTAGTTAGGTAACCGAAGGATAAATATACATGACGCACAGGGAAATAAAGGAGAGACAGCACACGGGTCCAGGTCAGCCTGCTCTACCCTGGTGCCCGTGTGAGTGAGTTCATCATGTCCAGATAGTCAAATCATGGGATACTGCAAAGCTTCTATGACAACACATGTCAGATTTTCTGAGATGCTCCACGTTTGAAATGTTCCACTCTACTCTGCCCATAAATGTTCTAAGGTCGCAGTGTTGGTCTGGTATACAGAAACAATGGCATTTATATGAATAGCTTAGAAGCAATGGTGAGGACCTGATTTGAACAGAGACATACTGATGAATATGTATGTTTTAAAATAAATATTGACAAGAACAAGTTTTTTTTAAATTACATTTTGTACATTCAGCTTGGCCACAGGAAAGGCACAATAATTTCATGCAGTTTAACATAAAGCGGTCTGATAGCAAAAGGAGGATGTTTTTCTTTCCAGGAAGTAATTAGTTAAGGAGATTCTCAGAAGGGCCCCTTGACACCCTCCCGCCCCCCGAAGCCTGTGTTTTACTCGGGGCCGAGAGGAGCAGGCTCGCTCCACTCCTGGGGAGCTGGACAGCCAAGCCCGGTCTGCACATTGCGTGAGGAAGCAGAGCATGCAATGCCAGCTCACAGACTTCCGAATGTTGCTTTCTTCCATACACAGCAACTTCCTCTACCTCCATTTCACTGCAATATATCAATAGCAGACTTTTCCTTTGACTCGGGGAAAAATAGGACAAAAGGAGTAACATTTTCCGCAAACACTGGTGATAGTGGGGTTACGTGGCCTCTCTCCGGCAATGCACCGAGGTGCTCCAGCACCTGCTGTGATCACAGTCTGGTTTAGCCCACTCTCCAGATGTTGAAACATCATTAGGCTGCAGAAGTCAAGAAGAAATTGGCCTCCAAATCTGCCTTTTAAGTAAACCACGGGAGAAGACTGCTGTGTAGTCTTTATAAATTTTGTGTCATTATTAAATAAAAATTCTAACCTAAATGAGTTAAGATGGTCTAAATGCTTCAAACAGGTTCTCCTATTCATCCAAAAGTAATTATCTCTTTAGGCAGAGAGTGGTTTAGTGTTATTAGGTTGGGGGCATGTGTGTGTTTATGTGCATGTATATGTATATATGTATTTCTGATGTATGCAAAAATGGCATTGAGGAAAACCTTAATGTTGCCCATACAAATATCTACTCTGAGAAATTTGTGTACAGCAGGATGATGTGTGAAATACTGGTTCCTAGCTGGTTCTCTACTTAACAAGTGGAGTAGTAAATCATTTGTGTCCTCAACTCTGGCATCCCACTTTCAGGGAACTGTGAATTGCTCTTGTATTTAAAGGCAGATACGAGAAGTTTCCCAGTACCCAGCATCTGGATCCAGTGAGAGGAACTTAGAGGAATCCTTGCCAAGTAGCTGGGGGTGCAGGCCACATTGTGCTGGAGCTGCCTGCACAGGCTCAAGAGCCAACTGTGTGCTCTTCCTCCCAAGTCTATCTTCAGTGAGGACACATTGGTAGCTTTAAATTGGCCAAGAGGGGGGAATTTATACCATAGAAATAGGCAACAGCAATAAAGCAGGGCTCTTTTGTTGTCCTCAGAGATCTGTTGTTTGAGTTTCACTAACCATTAGATGAAAGCTAGTTTTGAGTCAAGATGATGAAAATGCTCAGCATCTCTAATCATGAGGGAAATGCAAATCAAAACCAAATGAGATATCACCTAACCCCAGTGACATTGGCCTTTATCAAAAAATCTCAAAGCAACAAATGCTGGCGAGGATGTGGAGAGACAGGAACACTCTTACACTGCTGGTGGGACTGCAAATTAGTGCAACCTCTGTGGAAAAGAATGTGCAGATACCTCAAAGAGCTACAAGTAGAAATACCATTTGATCCAGCAATAGCACTATTAGGCATCTGACCAAAGGAACAAAAGTCATTCTGTAATAAAGACATCTGCACTCGAATGTTTATGGCAGCACAATTCACTATTGCAAGGATGTGGAAACAACCCAAGTGCCCGTCAATCCATGAGTAGATTAATAAAATATGGTATATGTATACAATGGAATACTACTCAATTATAAGAAACGACAGGGACCTAGCACCTCTTATATTTTCCTGGATAGAGCTTGAGCCCATCCTCCGAAGTCAGGTATCACAAGAATAGAAGAATAGGCTCCACATGTACTCACCCTCAAACTGGCACTGACTGATCAACACTAAGGTGCTCACACGGTAGTAATATTCTTTGGGGTAGGGAGGTTGGGGGTGGGTAAACTCACAACTAATGGACGTGGTGAGCATTGTGGGGGGGGAAGGGCACGTCTCTAATCATGGTTGCGATGTGGCAAAGTCATAACATGTAACCAAAATGTTTGTCTCCCCATAATTTCCTGAAACAAAAATAAATAAATAAAAAATAAATTAAAAAAATAAGATGAAAATGTGAAAATGTCCTGACCAATTTGACAACAATCAAAACTTTGCTGAGTCAAAGAAGGGAAGGATGGTAGCTAGTTTCTGACTGGGAGCAAACAGCCATCCACCTCCACACAGCCTCAGACAAAAGGGAATTTGTGGTTTTGGAGGTGATTGAACATTAAATATTATTTTTGAGTTGCCAACCAATTTAGAAACAGAAATCAAAGGTAAGATCCAGGGGCATCGACTTATATTTTGTTCCTAATAACATCTATTGAAAGTACTAGCTTTGAATTTGTGGTCAAAAATGCTGACTAGCAATTTGCCTCAGAATTAAAGAGATGCACTCACTTACGTAAGAACAAGTAAAGGGAACGGGCAGAGAGGAGACTGAGGGCACAGAGAACTTTCTCGATGACAGACACTGAGGTGCAGAGGACAAATGCAAAGGAACTGGAAGTCCCATGGAAGGAGAAGTCCCAGATTAGAGCCCTGGAGGCCCAATGTCCCTGGGCTGATGGCTCTGCTACTGTATCTGCCCCTCCCAATTTTCAGTTGACATTTTAATCTTTAATTCTTACATTGACCTGTTTTATCTTAAACATATACTTATTTTTAAGGCTTATCTACATCTTGATCCATGATATTTGGGTCCTATGTTGAGTATCTGTTTTGCAAAATGAAGAAATGACTGCCTGTGCAGTGTTTTCACCTCTTTTCCTTCCACTTCTCAGCTTTTTTTCAGCTATATCATTACTTTTGTGTTTTTAAAATTTGTAACATTTACATTTTGCTCTTTAACAACTATGATTACATGCTTTGCTTATAGGTGGATTCTGGAAGTTCAGTTAAATAAACACATCCATAATAATACTAAGCTTATGCAAACTCTATTCACTGGTTGGAACCTTAAGGTCGGGTCTCACTCCTATGTTACTAAACTATGTTTCACTCCTGAGTCACTTAAAGGGGAATTTTCAGAAATTCAAATCAAATGAATTATTATTCCTTATATTCATTTTAAAAATCTTTTTGCTTTATATATGGATGGGTTTCTAGTACAGATTTTTGCTTTTTCTGAGTGTCAAACTGCCTTTCTTTCTTCTTGTTGACAAAATACACACATGGATTCTCCATCTGAATATTCAGCTCTCCTGGCTCATTCACCGTCTCATTAACCAATTGTTCTAAAATGATCCCTTCCTTTTCAGGTCTGCTACAAAGCTGTCTTTTCGAATTTTCTTACTGAACCCCCTGCATTCCTTTATTTTGGGTATCAATTTTATTTTTCCAGGAGCACATTTTCAGGTCTCTTTTTTTCCCTCTGGGAATTCTTTTCATTCACTCTGATTTGCCTCTCTCTTCCACTTTGTTGATCTCCCTTGTCTTTTACTGGAGTCCACATCACGTAATAGATATTTTCTGAAAAGTTGCATGGGAGGTAAAAATTTCTGGATCCTTCATGTCTGAATACATCCTTACTTTTTTGCACATTAAAAAAAAAAAGAATAAAGAAAGAAAGAAAAAGAAAAAACAAAAAAACTTGAACACCTTTAGGATCCTATGTTGAAAGCAACTTCTCCTCAGAACTTTGCTGGTATTCACCTGGCTTCAAGCACCAGCATCAGAGGATGGATAGCAAGTGCTGAGCAGGGAATGGGACGTGAATTCATGCTGGTGTGACGTAGGAGACCTCTCTAGGAGACAGGGGATCCTGCCCAAGGCTGGGGGGGTGGGCACTCTGCTCTGGGACTCCATCTTGATTTCTCTTGGTTACATGATAAAGAATATTCCAGTAGCCTCTTTTGCTATTAATTTTGTGATTGATTTTTATAACCTTCTAAATCAGTGTGAGCTATATATACTCAAGTCTTCCTATGAGCTGCATAATTTTGAGTAATGTTTCTATGGTTTTGTTCTTTTCTGTCTTTACAGACTAAACTCTTCTCTTTCATTTTGGAGAGCATTACTTTGTGCCGATTTTGAAAGAATTTCACTGGCTTAACAGAAACTTCACTGTGCATTGAATAAAAAGGAGGCAAAAGCTTCAAGGGCGTTGCCACCATTTGAAAACAAAATGATAGCTGGGGACAGGAGGCGTGGATTATTCATTACTGAGATAATCAGCGTCTCAACTACTATATACACCTTAAAAATTATCTCTGCAAAATGACCACACTTGCAAATGTCTAATCCTTAAGCATATAGACACACAGTCTATATTTGTACTGCAATTTTGCTCACTATTTACATTTGCCACATTACCCTAAATTGTCATATTTATGTTCTTATTTTCATCTTTCCTTTGGTGCTTAAAATAAAACTTTGTGCCACTGATTTAATTTTGTGAATTTGCACTGGGGAAAGACAACAAGTAACAGTGGGACAGAGGTCAACAATAACATGCAGTGACATAAAATGTGAGCTGGAATGGTCTGTAGGGTTCTGACTGTATTTGCTGAGATTGAAAAGACCACAACAGCATTTTTAGCACAGGTACAACCTGAAGAGTGCCATGATTACTAGAACATAAAGGATTTTCTAGGAAGGTGAAACTTGAAACTTGAAAGTGGTAAAACAAGTGTGCATAACAATATTTAAACAATTTGTGTCTGAACCATCAAGTACCTGTGGAGCATGTGAGGGTTACTTGAGCTGATGACTGGTACACAGGCCACACTTAGAGAAGTCCTGGTCTAAAGGAACCTTGCAGATTGATAACTGGTATCTTGTTTACACAAGCTTATCTCTTCCAAAGCACATTCTTCTGTATGGTCTTTCTCCTCCTAGATTGCCAATTACTTTGAGGGGAGGAATATCTTCTAAATCTTTGAAAGTGCCTCCTGGTATTTGACAAACCAACTGTATTCTGGAGATTTATAATAGAAAATTCTATTTGATGACAAAAGTACACTAAAATGGTCTTCACTCATTTTGACAGATGTTAAAAACATTTTATTCCACATTTTACTTCATTCTTCTGTCTGAAGCGATTAAAAAACCCCTAAGATTTTAATCTAAAATCCAGATTTTTTTGTAATTATCAAAAAAAAATCAGTGGAGTTCTTTTCAAAGAAAAAATACTAATTCTATAATTTGGACATAAAAAATTAGCAATAACAAATGAAGGGTATATCCCTTAACTTATTAATTATTAAAAATGCATCTCAAATAACTATTTATCTTTTTATTAATCCCTTGTATCAGTGCACATGTAATTGGTAAACAAAAATATGGAAGAGAAACAAACTGAAACTCATTGTAATAAACTCCTGAATTAATACAAGGAGAACACAAAATGTGTTTCTGAGGTCCAACCTTACAGTCACTGTACATTGTTACATAGAGAAACAATCTAAAATAATAGAAAATCAAAGACAGAAGATCCATAACACAGGGTACTGTGTTTACTCTCAGACAGTTCACTGACCTCTTGAGTAATCTTCAGAGGCTCTTCCATCTTTTAGTGCTTCCTGTTCTGTTTATAAAATACATGGAGAACTAAATCCATGGGAGACTCACACAATGATTCATAGGGAAAGGTTAAAGGAATTTGGGGTTGTTTTTCCTGGAAGAAATAGGAGAGTAAAAACTTGAAAATTTTCTTCATGGATATTAATGGAGGAAAAAATGGATATGAAATAAAAGGGCCTGGGGAATTCAGGTAAAAAACCAGACACGTGAAAGGGCAGAGACTGCAAGGTGGAACTGAAAGGGGCTCCAGACTCCATAACATGAGCTTCTGGAACATGTGCTATCTTGCATCTGCTGGAGAGAGTCTCAACATTTTCCTTCCTAAAAGCAGGTTTTACCCTGGTCAGAGGTAATCTTGGGGTTCAAATAATACATTTCCATAAATATTCTATAGTAGGGTAGACATAGCATAATTATTTGATAAGTGAATGAATGAATGAGTGAGCTGATGCACAAATACCATGGTTAACAGTGTATTTCCTTGGCAATTGTGAAATATTAAAATAATTTTTTGTATATAAATCATATAAATTAGTAGTACTATAAGGAACTATTTTCTGTGAAATCAATACCAATAATAATACCTTGTAGGCCGGGCATGGTGGCTCATGCCTGTAATCCTAGCACTCTGGGAGGCCGAGGCGGGTGGATCGCTCAAGGTCAGGAGTTCGAGACCAGCCTGAGCAAGAGCGAGACCCCGTCTCTACTAAAAATAGAAAGAAATTATCTGGCCAACTAAAATATATGTAGAAAAAATTAGCCGGGCATGGTGGCGCATGCCTGTAGTCCCAGCTACTTGGGAGGCTGAGGCAGTAGGATCGCTTAAGCCCAGGCATTTGAGGTTGCTGTGAGCTAGGCTGATGCCAGGGCACTCACTCTAGCCCGGGCAACAAAGCAAGACTCTGTCTCAAAAAAAAAAAAAAAAAAAAAAAATACCTTGTAAAATACTCATGCAGCAAAAAAGTCACATATTTTATAGTGCTTTGTTTTCTTACACTTTGTAGATATTACAATTTTTACAAATTGGAGGTTTGTGGCAAGCCTGCATCAATCAATTGTGTCAGCATCATTTTTCCAACAGTATGTGCTCACCTCGTGTCTCTGTGTCACATTTTGGTAATTCTTGCAACATTTCAAACTTTTCCATTATTATAATATCTGTTATGACGATCTGTGATCAATAATCATTGATGTTATAATACTATCGCAATTGTTTTGGAGCAACACGAACAATGCCCATATGAGACAGTGACCCTAATCAATAAATGCTGTGTGTGTTCTCACTGCTCCACCAATAGAAAATTCCTCCATCTCTCCCTGTCTTTGGCCATCTCTAATCTCTAAGGCACAATAATATTTAAATTAGGCCAATTAAAATCTTGAAATGATTAAGCTCAGTGAGGAAGGCACGTTGAGAGCAGAGATAGGCTAAAAGTTAGGTCTCCTATGCCAGTTAGCCAACTTGTGAACACAAAGGAAAAGTTCTTGAAGGAAATTAAAAGTGCTACTCCAGTAAACACATGAATGATAATAAATTGAAACAGACTTACTGCTGATATGGAAAAAGTTTGATTGATATGGATTGATCAAACCAGTCACAACATTCCTTTAAGCCAAAGCCTAATCCAGAGCAAGGCCCTAACTCTCTTAAATTCTATTAAGGCTGAAAGAGGTGAGGTGAGGAAGCTGCAGAAGAAAAGTTTGAAACTAGCAGAGGTTGGTTCATGAGGTTTAAGGAAAGAAGCCATCTCCGTAACATAAAAGTACAAGGTGGAGCAGCAAGTTCTGACATACAAGCTGCAGCAAGTTATCCAGAAGACTTAGCTAAGATCAGTGATGAAGGGAGCTTCACTAAACAACAGATTTTCAATGTAGAGGAAACAGTCTTCTATTGGAAGAAGATTTTGTCTAGGACTTTCATAGCTAGAGAGGAGAAAACAATGCCTAGCTTCAAAGCTTCAAAGGACAGGCTGATGCTTTTGTTAGGTTAACGTAGCTGGTGACTTTAAGTTGAAGGCAATGCTCATTTACAATTCCAAAAATCCTAGGGCCCTTAAGAAGCATGCCAAAGTGATTCTTCCTGTGCTGTATAAATGAAAGAACAAAGCCTAGACAATAGCAAATCTGCTTAAGGCATAGTTTACTGAATATTTTAAGCCCACTTTTGAGAACTACTGCTCAAAAAAAAAAGATTCCTTTCCAAATATTATTGCACATTTAAAATGCACCTGGTCACCCAAGAGCTCTGATGGACATGTCCAAGGAAATAAATGCTGTTTTCGTGCCTGCTTATACAACATCCACTCTGCAGCCCATGAATCAAGAAGTAATTTCAACTTTCAAATCTTACTATTTAAGAAATCCATTTTGTAAGGCCATTATATAGTTGCCATATATAGTGATTACTCTGAAGGATCTGGGCAAAGTAAATTAAAAACCTTCTTGAAAAGATTCATCATTCTAGATACCATTAAGAACAGTCATGATTCCTGGGAGGTGGTCAAAATATCAACATTAACAAAAGTTTGGAAGAAGTTGATTTCAACTGTCACAGATGACTTTAAGGGGTTCAAGACATCAGGGGAACAAGCAAATGCACATGTGGTAGAAATAACAAGAGAACTAGAATTATTAACAGAAGTGGAGCTTAAAGATGTGACTGAATTGCTGCAATCTCATAATAAAACTTTAATGGATAAGGAGTTGCTTCTTATGGATGAGCAATGAAAGTGGTTTCTTGTGATGGAATATAATCCCGGTGAAGATATTGTGAACATTTTTGAAATGACATCAAAGGATTTAGAAATACTATATAAACTTAGTTGATAGAGCAGTGGTTTTCAGAAGGTTTCAGAAGACTGACTCCCATTTTGAAAGAAGTTCTACTACAAGTAAAATGTTATCAAACAGCACCATAATATTCTGCAGAGAAGTCTTTCATGAAAGGAAAGGTCTAACTTCCTTGTTGTCTTATTTTATGAAATTGCCACAGCTACCTCAACCTTGAGAACCACCACCCTGATCAGTCAATAGCCACCAACATCAAGGCAAGACCCTCAACCAGAAAAATAATTGTGACTTGCTGTAGGCTCAGAATATCATTAGTGTTTTTTTCAGCAATAAAGCATTTTTTAAATTAAGGTATGTACATTTTCAGGACATAATGTTATTTCACACTTAATAGAGTATACTATAGTATCAACATAATTTTTATATGGACTGGATAACCAAAATATTTATGAGGCTCACTTTATTTCGATATTTGCTTTATTGTGGTGATATGGAACCAAACCCACAATATCTCCAAGGTATGCCTGCATTTAAATATAAAATAGACTTTCTCTTTCTTGGGAGAATTTGTATTTTGACTTGCCCTATTTTTTAAGAGAGTCAAAAAAGAATGAAAGAGAACAGATATGGGAAAAGCTAGAGAAGAGTCCAAGACATGTGCCCCACTGGCTGCCCCCTCCTACGTAGACTGGCCCAGTGTTGGAAGGGAAGTAGTAACCCATGTATACACAGCTGGGCACAGTTTGGCATGTCACAACTGCTACCCTTTGGAGACCATCTGGTGGAATGATTTACAGTTGAGCCTGCCAGGTATAAGTGAGTTGAACTTAGTCATCCAGCCTCCTGGGGTCACCCTTAAATTTACTATTTTCAACAAGGCTTAAACTTTCCCACATCCTATAGAAAAAATATAGTTATGTTTTCTGGGCCATTTCTCTTTCTGAATTCCTGAACCCAGCTAGATATCTCACCTCTTTTGAGAGATACCTTCTGTCCATCTCATGTCACCCTACCCTGGATAATGTCCCTCTGTTTTCCATGTACCTGAAAATATTGAAAAAAAATGCTATTCAAAACATCTTGGTGTTATTGTTGCTGTAGGGAAATTGAAGAGTAGCAAATATGGAGTGTGAAAATAAATACCCATCAATATGAGAATTTGGTATATAATGAAGATGTCACTTCAAATCAATGAGGAATAATAGGTTATTCCATAGACAGTGTTGGAACAGATTTAAAAAAGAAGTTTAATTTAGATTTCCATTGTATTCCTTAAAAATAAAGCAAATCCAAATAAAACAAAAATTTAAATGCGAAAATAAAAGCATCAAAAGAATAAGAAACAACAGATGAACAATTTTATAGTCTTAGAGCAGTGAAGTCTTTTCTAAACTGGTATTAAAAGCAGAAATCTTAAAGGAATAGATGAAAATATCTGACTACTAAGAAAATTTTTAAAATATTTCTTTGGCAACACAACAAAAACCAGAAATAACATTTTGGTAGTCTGCTATACTGGTGGTGGCCAATAAACCATGCTTTGCACAATGTATGCCTTTGTGTAGATCCCTCCCCTTGAATCTAAGATGGGCCTGTGACTTGCCTTAATCAAGAGAATGTGATAGATGTTTCAGACTTAAACCTCAGGAGTCCTGGCAGCTCCCACTGACTTAGAAAGATCTGAGCTAAAAAAAAAAAAAAAAAAAAAAACAGCTACCCTGAAGGAAACAGCACATTGACAGGTCATGCAGAAGGGCCGTGTGGGCATAGAGAGCCCTGGAGACTACATGGAGAAGAACCAAAGAACCCAGCTTACTCAAGAACCAAGGCCCCAGGATTATGACCCCAGTAAAGCCGTGCCAGACAGCCATCAGCCATTCTAGCTTCCTAGCTGGGTGCTAGTCACCTGGACTGAAGAAGCCATGCGAGACACCACACCCCCAGCAGGCTTCATGCAGGAAGAGATTCATGCTGTCCTCACTGTGCCCTGTCCAAATTCAAGACCCTCAGAATTTTAGGAAGTAATAAAATACCTTTTTAAAGACATGAGATAATTTGTTATGTAGCAATAGATAATTAGAACACCCAATAATCAAACTCAAAAGAAAATCAACAAACTGGGAATAGCATAAGCAATATTTATGTCAAGAGACTAATTTCTTGAATACACAAAAAGATCTTACGAATCAATGAGAAAAAAGACAACTGGATACTAAAATAAACAAAAGGATCTAAAAAGTATTCAAAGAATAAAAATAGAAGTGGTCAATAATCATTTGAAATATACTCAAGCTCACTCAATTTTTTGGAAAAATGGAATTTGATTCTATTATTTAATTATTGGATTGGAAAATATTGAAAAGCTTAGCAATAAATAATATAAAAAGATTAGTAATAAACAGAATGGAGATGATATGAGGCTACCATACTCTCATGAACCACTTGTTGAGAGCATTTAATCATTCTTTGTAAAAAACTAATACAATGTGTGTGTATATACATATTTGACTCAGCAACATAACTTCTAACAATATGACTTATAAAAAAGACAAACTCAAGGATGCAAGAACATATGAACTGTTACGGACAGAATGTTAGTGAACCCCCCAAAACATATACTGAAGCTATAACCTCCAATGTGAGAGTATTTGGAGATGGAGCCTTAGGGAAGTGACTGGGTTTAGATGAGGCCATGAGGGTGGGATGAGTATTGATGGTATTAGTATCCTTATGTGAAGAATAAGAGAGACTGGAGCTCACTGTCATGTGGGGATGTGGCAAGAAGGCAACCAGCAACAAACCAGGAGGAGAGCCCTAATCAGGTTTCCAGTCCGTCAACATCTTGATCTTAGACTTCCCAGCCTCCAGAATTGTGAAAAATACATTTCTTATGTTCAAGCCACTCAGTCTATGGTATTTTGTTATGGCAGCCCAAGCAGGCTAAGAAATGAACAAAGATGCTCATTAAGCATTATTTATAGTATCTTAAATGTTGGAAAATTCTACATACTAATCCATAAGAATCTCATTAAATAAATTGCAGCATATGTATACAAAGTAATACTGTGTAGCTATTTATAAGAACAAGGTAGATCTATTACATGCTGATCTAGCAGGATGTCTAGGTATTGGTAAAGTGGGAAAAAAAAACAAGTTGTAGAACAGAATGTATTGTAGGATTATATTTGTGACCTTTTATGAAAAAAATATAGGCACACATATAGTACACATTTATAGGCATGTATACGTATAGAACATATTTCTAAGTACACACCAGAAGCTATTAATGGTGATTATCTCTGAGGGTTGGGAATATTGAAATTGTGCAACATGGTGTGGTGTGGTAATAAAGTGGTATACCCATCTGTACTGCTCTTTTTAACATGAAATGTGTAACATTTATTAGACAGAAAAGAAAAATGGTAAAGTGCTTCAAAGTCCTTTGTGTCATGAGCTTTCCCATTCCCTGGGGCATAGGATGTAAGAGCACTCTTCATGTTAGTCTATACGTTGGCCTCATACATGGATATAGCATTGTGCTGGGTTTAAGGAAAGCACATTTCCTCAAACTGGCTGGTGATGCCATTACTCATGACCACAGTGGCCACAGGCTTGGATAACAAGCAGGAGAGCGGATGTGTTCCTTCTCCTGACCCTGGTTTTACAGTAAAAAAACCTGTCTTCGGGCAGTGTGGTCTCTAAGGAGTGCTTAAGGAACTCTTGGCATTCTTAGACAGCCCAGGCTCTGAATTTAGATGGGAGAAGATGGACAGATATCGTTGATAATCATGGTGTTGTAACATGTTCTTTTGACCTTTATAGATTAATTTTCCTGAACCTGAAAGGCATTTGGGAGAAGAACATCCTATTTTTATTATTTGATGTTTGAAGAGAATCACACTCATTCTCAGGCTTCACTTAGACACACTCATTCTGATACATTTTTTAGGAATTGAAAACCAAAATAGATTTTTAATTTTTTTTTTATCAAAAAAATTGCAAGGCTTTCTATCACAGTGTTAGGTTTCTTAACCTCTTTTGTAAATGTGAGAACTGTGATTGATCTCTATTATGCTTGAGTGACACAAGCAGACCTTGAAAATCTTGTGGAACTGGAACATTCTCATTACCCATACCATGCTGTGTATCAAACAGGCATGCCAATCGGTTTGTGGATCTTAGCAGGCCAATGCACATACAGACCTGTGTGATTGGTATGATGGTTTCATTTAGCATTCTCATTTGGAAAACACTCTGGAATATGCAAATAAATAACTGGAAAATGTCCAAATAGACATAGTATTGCAATTCAAAAACATAAATACCACTGACAGAGAGCGAGCAAGTGCACATGCAAGAGGCCCCATCAAATTGAACAATGTATGAGCATGAATTCTCAGTGCAAATTGAAAGGATGATCATGGCTGTGAGGCCTTAGTTATGACTAAACAACAGTAGATAAAATTTATTTCCAACTATATCAACTGGCAAAGAAAACAGCTATGAATGCACTGGAAAAAAAGTATTACCTCTGGTTAGTGAGAAAGACAAAACAGAAAACAAACAATAAAAAGAAGTAAGGCCCAGTTGAAACCCTAAACAACCAAATAGCACAAAAGATACTAATAACACTAACATTTGGTTATAAAGGTTTAGGAATTTTTTAATAAAAAAATTAAAGTCTATTTTGGTCTTTCAGGCCCTATGAAGCCAAAAGGTATACTGGAAAGATTATAGGGAAATAAGTGATTGAGAAAATTCTCATGAGAAGATCACGAAGATGGGATCCTTTATGACACAGGAAAGCCCACACATAACTGAACAGGGACAATGGAGAATATTTAGAATTACAATATCATTCTATAAGTATATAACATATATTGTCAAGAGCTGAGCATCACACGCCAAATTAAAAACAAATAAGTAGATAAATATTTAAAGACATTAAATAGAAGAATATTCTCAAAAATCACTGTCACTGATGTGATTACATTTGAATTTTAGAAGATGTCATTGGTGAAGATGTGAACACAGAATCAGAAGGATTTAGGAGGAAATCAGGAAAAGCCCTTATGAGGCTATTGCAATGGTCTGGGCTCTGTAAATATGTCTTCTTTAGCCTAAAACTGGCCCTTTATTTACTATTTTTTCCTTCTTCCTTGATCTTTTCTCTTCTCTCTTTCTTTAATTTTTAAAGAAAATTTTAATTTTCATTTTAAAATTTTATGATTTTCCTCTTCTTCTGCATGGTTCCTTTCCTTACACTTCACTGCTGAATTACACCAATCTTAAAAACATAGACCATGTCAGTCTTTATTTACTTTTTCATTTTCATTTCAAATTTCTGCCACATATTTTAGATTCTGTGTCTTTAAAAAATATGTAACACTTTAAATGCAATTTTGGCATTAATATTTGAAGTAGTAATGAAGTGGTATTTGATGGTTCCTTAGAATTGTTTCCTACTTGAAACAGTAGGTTATGGTGATGGTAACATTCTTATGGTTAACAAGGTCAGGAGACTTATATGGCCAAGTAAATAGACTTCAGACTTCTGGCTTTGGAAGCCTTCTCTGAAAATCCAAGAGATCTACAGAAAACAAATTTTTACAACATTTAGGTACACAACAGCATAATACTACAGTAGCCACAAATGATAAGCAATATTCAGAATCCAAATACAGTCAAAGCTCATTTTGATTGTAAAAATTTAGTTTTCCAATTTGCCTCCTGCTGCACAGAAATAATATAGCCAGGTGATTCATTTCTGCATCTGAACTGTTGTTAACCACAATGGGTGAAGGAGAACTAGATATAGTCTTTGGCTATTATGTCCCACTCGGAAGAAAGCGGAATAAAATTATAGCACAGAATGACCTATCAAATTTCCTTGACAGGTGCTAATTCACTTTGATCTATCCTTCACCATAATTTCATTGGTGGGGAGGACATACATATTTATAAGTGTGGAAGCAGGTTGCTGTTGTTCTCTTTGTAATTTACAGCAACAAAGAATTCGTTTGGATTTCCATATTAGAGGTCCCAAGGTGACCTGGTAGTAGGTACCAGCCCCCTGCTGAATAGGGTTCCTAACATAATAAGGAATAAAGCAAAACAACAGTACATCACGACCTGGGCTCCTGGGTAATCAATTCACATATTTACCACGGAAACAATAGTACTGTGCAGAAGAGCGTCATTACTACAATTTGCTCATGAAAACCCATGGGAACCCAGGAAGCATTTGCCTGGAAAGCAGCTGATTAATCTGAGTTACTTATGCTTCATTAAAGAGTTATTGTTTTAATCATAATTAACACTAAGTACTTACTCATGGAAAAGTTGTAGGGGAGATTCAGCTCAACCTCTTATGAGACCGGCGGCCTTTATGTTTTTTTAACTATGAATCATCACAAAATATAGATGATAAAACAGAGAGCCAAATGGGAACACAATAATGGCTTTGATTCTAGAAGTTGGATTTCGAATTTCATTTTCTATGCAGAATATTGCATTTTATACAAATATTTCTCAGGTTATATCACCGCGGTGCATTATCTTTGTACCCACGAAATGCTTTATGAGCTCAGTGAGGTGAGTTCTTTTTCCTCTAAGGAAGGACAACTCAACTTCTGTGTATACAAAAACATTCCAGTGCATGGCATAACGAATAAAATGCCATGATTAGGCAAAAGACTTGAATAGAAATTTCACTTAACAAGATATACAGCTGGGTTAATAAGCACATGGAAAAGATGCTTAACATGACTAGCAATTAGAGAAACACAAATTAAAACCATGAGCTACCACTACACACTCACATATATATAGCTACTGAATGGCTATAATGAAAAGTGGCTCTAGTGTTGGTGAAGATGTGGAGCAATTGGGAACCACTCTCCCCCTCTTTGCTGGTGGGGATGCAAAATGTCACAGCCACGTGAAAACATTCTGGCAATTTCTTAAAATGGTAAACACACACTACCATAAAACCCTACTACCATGAGACCCAGCAATTCCTCTCCTAGGTATCCACCTGAGAAATGAAAGCACAGGTCCACACAAAGACTTACATGCATTGTTCACAGCACAACTCATAGTAACAACGCAAATGTCCATCAACTGGTAAATGGAGAAACAAAATGTGTCATATCCATACAATGGAATTTTGCTCATTAAGAAGAGTTTTATATGTAACAACTTAGAAAAAGATCTCAAAATTACACTGAGGAAAATAAACCAGACAAAAGATTAAATAGTATACGATTCCATTTATATGACATTTCTACAAAAAAGGCAATTACTCTATAAGCAGAGAGTAGACCAGTGGTTGCTTGGGGCTAACGGAGAAGGGATTACTCAAATACGTATGAAGAAACGCTTTAGGGTGTGTCTAGAAGTGTTCTAGAAATGGACTGTGGTAATGGTTTCACAACTGCATTTATTTACTAGAAACGATCAAGTTGTACACTTACACTGGGTGTTTTTGCATGATGTATAAATTATATCTCGGTAAAACTATCAGAAGTCATTAAGCTATACACTTAGGGTTTGTGAGATTTTGTATATTTTCACAAATCATAACAAGTTTACCTTAAAAATAAATAAATATGTATGTCATAGTTACTCACTAAGAGCATTGTCTTTCTCCTGGAAACATAGGAGGGTATCCTGAGACATTGTTTCAGGAAACTAAGAACACAGTTATAGATGATAAAACGTTTCAGGTATTCCTGTTGTATGATCACTTCACTATGCATTTTCATGTTCCCAAACCACTGAGAAGTCTCTCAGTAAGTGCTCTAGTATGTATAGGTTTATAATTAAAGGAGCGGCCAGATCTTCAGTCAGTCAGTATAAGCCATTCCACTGAGCGAATACGGCGAAAAGTGCCAGGGAGATTTTACAGTGATCCACATGATGTGATTAAAGAACTATATCAGATAGCATTTCAACAGCTGTGTAAGTAACGACAGTGACACAGGCAAAGTTGAGAAATCAGATTCTTGTCCTCCTTAGCAAGGGCAGTAGGCATAGATTTTTAATTAAGTCACATGTTGCTTAATGACAGGGATGTTCTGAGAAATGCATCGTTAGACGCTTCAGTATTGTGCAAACATCATAGAGTGTACTTACACGGGCCTAGTTGCTATAGGCTACTACACACCTAGACTATACGGGACAGCCTATTGCTCCTCGGCTACAAATCTGTACATCATGTCACCGTACTGAATACTGTAGGCAACTGTAACACAAAGTAAGTATTTGTGTATCTAAGCCTATTGAAACACAGTAAAGTACAAGGTATAGTAAAAGTACCCTGTAAGATTAAAAAAAAAAAAAAGGTACACCTGTGTGGGGCATGCACCATGAATGCAGCTTGCAGGACTGGAAGTTGCTCTGGCGAGTGAGTGAGTGAGTGGGGAGTGAGTGGGAAGGCCTAGGACCTCTGCACACTACTGTAGACTGTATAGACACTGTATGCTTAGGCCACAATAAATTTACTTAAAAATTTTTTCTTCAATAATAAATTAACCTTAGCGTACTATAACTTTTTTACTTTATAAACCTTCATTTTTTTTAACTCTGATTCTTTGGTAGTAACACCTTAAAACATAAACATATTATACAGCTGTACAAAAATATTTTTTTCTTTATATCCTTATTCTATAAGCTTTTTTCTATTAATTTTTTTTTAATTCTTACACTTTTTTGTTAATAACTAAAACACAAACACACACTTTAGCCTAGGCCTACGCAGGATCATAAATATCACTGTCTTCTAACTCTATATCTTGTCCCTCTGGAAGGTCTTGAGGGACAGTAACCTGCATGGAGCTGCCATCCCTTGTGACATAATAGAAATGGCTTCTTCTGTAATCCTGAAGGGTCTGCCTAAGGCTGTTTTAAAGTTAACCTTTTTTTTTTTTTTTTAATATATAGAAGCAGTATACTCTAAAATAAGGACAAAATGTATAGTAAATACATAAATGAGTGACATAGTCAATTACTATCATTATCAAGTATTACATATTATACATAATTATATGTGCTATACTTTTATACAATTGGCAGTTCAGTAGGTTTGGTAACACCAGCATCACCACAAACAAGCGAGGAATACAACACAACATTGCAACAGCTACCATGTCACTAGGCGACAAAACTTTTTCAGCTCCACTATAATTTTGTGGGACCACCATCCTGTATGTACTCTGTCATTGACCAAAATGTCATTATACAGTGCGTGACTGTACTAAGATGATCTGCTTCACCCATAAAGGAAAAACATCATGATTATATCCTATAGCTACAGGGTGGTAAAATCTACCAATCTCCGCAATGGTCACCCTACTGAAACTTTGTGAAACGTCATTCTCTGATGCACTCCTAATTCTTAGTAGGAACACAAGAAGCACAGGATCGCTGACACTTGAAGTGAGAGCAGATATAAGCAAGTTTTCAACTTCTCTTATGGAACAACGTTTCAATTACCAAGAGAAAGTGGATGCTCCAGGATGCTACAAGGCAGATGTAGGCCTCAATTGGTTAAATCCAAGAAATGTTGATTGAATTTCTCATAGACAACTAAGAATCCCACATCTAATTCTGATCCATGTTTAAAAAGCTCAGAAAATTAACAGTTACATACAATAAGGCAAGTAATACATTATTAACGTTTTGTTGCCACACAGGATTCAAACAAAAGAGACTCCAATAAACCCCTCTGTTCTCAAATGCATAAGATGAATTTGGCAGAACGTCAACTTCTACGGAAGGTTCTGCTTCTCTTCCTTTTCTAGCTATTTCTTGCCTATCCTTTAAAATTCACATTAAGCACATGGCTTTGAAAAAGATTTTTCTGACCCCTCAATGTGCCCCCTCTTCCAGCCGTGCTATCCACAGTCTTATTTTAGATGTTTTCTTCTAGTATGCAAAACAGATGTCTGTCATTTCTCATATTGCATGCAAATAAACATTGGTTTACTTCTCTGTCTCTCATATTAGACAGTAACAGTTAAGGGGAAGGAGAAATATATGTGTACATATATGTGTACATGTGCGCACATATATATAATATATATTTGCATCATTTCCTAGGTCCTGAACCAGAATTTAATAATTACTTGTGGAGATGTGACTTAGGTACATGAAGTGATTACTAAGTTACATGGAGTAACAGATGTCAGCATTGTAAATTGACATTAAAAAGTTTTACATATGCATTACTCATGATTAGATATAGAATAACTTATAATGAGATCTTAATTCTGGAAATTGGGGCAATGATTACAAAGGAACTTAAGAATAAAGAGGCCTGAGTAAACCTGAAACATAAAGCGAAGGTTTTGGAGAGTTTGAAGTTTAATTTTTAATTTTCACATATCTTGGATTTTACAGCAAACAAGACTCAATTAACTCTAATAAAAAAAATCATATGTTCTTATGCTGTGATTGTATTTCTCAATTGGAGTTTAAGCAGAACCATGAATCCTCAGCTGGTCTGGCATCATATCCCACTGTGGCCACCCATGGGCATCAGGTGGCAGCTTCCTGACTCCCTCTGTGCCGCCACAGCCCCCATCCACGTCGGCACGTGACCTGCCTGGGCCAGCGGAGCAGCCTCCCAATGGTCCTCTCTGTTCCTGATCTTACTGGGCACTCCCTGTATCTTCACATGCACATTTCCTCAGGTCACTCCTTAGCTTACGACTCTCCATTGCATGGATCCCCATCACACTTTGTTTTGTTTTGTTTTTTTTTAGTGTTTGTTTGTTTGTTTATTTAGATATTATGAGGGTACAAACACTTTGGTTACATTTTATGTCTTTGCCTCATCCAAGCGAGGATTAGAGGCATGCCCTTTCCCTCTACAATGCTCACTGCGTCCATTAGTTGTGAGTTTACCACCCCACCAACCCCCTAATCCCTGGAGAATATTACCACCTTGTAAGCACCATAGCGTTGATCAGTCAGTGCCAATTTGATGGTGAGTACATGTGGAGCCTATTCTTCTGATCTTGTAATACCTCACTTCGGATAATGGGCTCAAGCTCTATCCAGGAAAATATAAGAGGTGCTAGATCACTGCCATTTCTTATAACTGAGTAATATTCCATTGTATACATACACCAAATTTTAATAATACACTCATGGATTGATGGGCACTTGGGTTGTTTCCACATCCTTGCAATAGTGAATTGTGCTGCCATAAACATTCGGGTGCAGATGTCTTTACTATAGTATGTCTTTTGCTCTTTTGGGTAGATGCCTATTAGTGCTATTGCTGGATCGAATGGCATTTCTATTTTCTTGTCCTTCATTCCTTTGTCCATGCAGCTCCTTTACTTTCACATACTTTTCCAACTCTCTTCTTCCATCAGCTGCACCTGTGATTGAGTCTGTGTCTGGATTTGAATCTGGGCTCTGCCACTTAACAGTTGTGGGAACATGGGACAGTTACTTACCCTCTCTGTGGCTCATATTCCACATTTATAAAATAAGACATGAAAAAGTAACTGTCTCATGAGAGTATTGTGAGGTTAAAGTCAGATACTTACCTAGGACAAGTAAGCCTTCAAAATATACTTACTACTATTGCTACCACTGCTACTATTACCACTAGCCCCATCACCATTCATGTCTCAGACCTCAGCTTCAATTTCACCCACTCTGGCAAGGGCTTGCTAATCCTCAGCTATGACTGCAGTGGCCAGCCAGTGTAGCTATCTTGGACTAAAATCACCACCCTAATTTACTGGAAGTATTTTTTAACCATTTGTTTCCTCCTAGTTTGTGTTTAAAGTCTTTGCAATAGTGAGTAAATTTGACCTAGTCAACTTCGTCAGCCTGGTACTTAGCAAAGTGCCTGATACATGGGGGTAAGGTTTTAATAAATACTTTTTGAATCTATGAATGAATTTCAGTAATCCAAATAATTCAGAATGAATTTCAGGGTCTGATGGCTAATTTTCCCAAACTAGGCTGACAACTGATTTTTCAGGCAAAGTCCAGACAGGTTAAGCACAGAACTGGTAACTCATTCTTCAGGGCTCAGAAATACCCTAACACCCAGGGAAAGGTGTTTGCATGCAGTGTGAAATTTTAAACATGCTGATTTTCAAGCTGTTAAAAAAAATGAGGGAATTAATTCTTCTGAGCAGTCCGTTTCTCACCATCTCCTCAGCATTAAATTCAATGTTAGATTTGTTTTTTAAACACAGTTAACAGGCAGAAAGATGAGAAAATCTATTTCAGTGAAGCTGTAAACTGTGAAGTACCATGTGAGTAGACTCGGGGAGGAGGTGGAACCATGAACACGAGCGAGGCCAGCCCCGGCAGGTCGGGATAGCCTGGGATCCTCTGGGCACCGCTGTTGAGGTCAAATGTCAAGACTCACTGGGAAAAAATATTGTTATTGTTGTTGTTTTTCCAGTGAATCCAGGGGAGACATATCAAACCTCTAGTGAATGATTAAAGTGAAAACTTTCTCCAATTTTTCCTTAAAGATTTTGTAGTAAAATTATATAAATTTATATACTGTAAAATCCAAATATATAATGATTTATATGATGGGCTGATATGAAGTTATACTTTTTCAATTTGAATAGAAGACTGTGTCTTTCAGAAATTGTCTTTAGAGAAATGTTCTCGAAAAATCTCTTTAGAAACTCCTATTTATATCCAAATTGATATCTAAGGAAGATTTATTTTTATATTTCAATATAGCCTAAGTTATACGGACTTATAACTAAATACATTAAAAAATATGATTAAAGTCACTCACAAACTTCAAGTGTCCCTGGAAAGATTTAAATCCCCTCACAATTATAAACTATTCTTATGGAACTCAACTGGGAAAAAATAAACAAACAATATAGAAGGTATCTTTCTTTTCTTGCTAGTTGATGATGATGATGATGAAAATAACAACTACGTGCTAGACACTGTGCTAAACATTTTACATATTTCATTTTCTCCTCAGAATACTCATTTAAGGTTTGTATTTATTATTCTCATTTAAAATTTAGAAAACCATGGCTGAAAGAGGTTAAACAGCTTTCTCCAAATCACTCAGCTAGCTATTAAATGGTACAGTGAAAGTTGAACTCAGTTCTATAATGTATTTCATAAATTAAATGCTCTGTGTGAAAGCTATAGAGGATCTATGTCTAAGTAAAAAAGTGCAGTTAGCACTCAGGATGAAAAGGAACCATTTTTTAGTTATTGGTCTGTAGGAAGGCTTTGGAGATGTGGGATACGCTATAGTCTGCCTATTGGGTAATCCCAAAACAGAATCATGCTTGTATACCTAAAATATGCAGGTCAAGACCTGGTTGAATTTACCTACTATATGTTCTTATAGCTGAGCATAAGTTTGCTATGTAGCTGGTCTCACTGTTTCAGTTTCACCTATCTGCTGTGGTTACTGGGTTGAGATCTATCTCCCCCATCTCACTTATCCTCCAGTAGGTCAGGGAACTTGCTGGCTTGCCTCACACTGGCGCTCCAGACCGGGAGCACTCTGCAAAGATGAGGTACTGAATAAGCACTTCAGTACGAGTGCATAGGGGAGATGTGTGCTCAGGGTGCTGCAGCAGTTGAGTTCTTAATACACAAACTCTGTCCCCTTTTTAACACATTCCTGGGGCCAGGTGACCTCTACCAAGGCTTCCCTGCATGTTCTCCTTATCCCAATTTCAGCCACTTACACACTCGGGGTTTATACAATTGAGTGAGCTTTAGGTCTGGTTTCACTCCAGGTGCAGCCCTGGAAGCAGGTGAAAAAACATACTTTCAAATGAAAACACAGGAGCTTTCTTTGAAACTCACTCTAAGTCCAACAAGCTCACAAGATGATATAACTATCTTTCTATATAAGACATTCAAATGAGCTCTGAGGTACTACAAAGTATTCAAGTAGTGTCAAACCCTGGGAGTCTCCTAGCTGAGGCTAATAAATCAAGCCTTTAAAGAAACCCCCTCCAAACTTCTGCTCCTTCTTTCCAAAAGATAATAATTCACATTTTGATATATAAGGCTTTGAAACAGGAGAACATTTAATTCTAAAAAATACCTGTTCTAGTAACTGGTAAGCAGAAAATTAAAGCTTTAGGTATTTTGTGTTTGTGTGAGTGATGGGGAAATAAAATATATTAAATTGAAAAAAAATACACATATACATGAGGGTTGTTTTATAATTTGCTAATGACTGTTAACCACTATTTGAGTAATTTCCTTCCTTGTCTAATAATCTTTTTTATAAGAAGTGAACTAATGGACTCTCCAAACCCACTTGCATGAACATATTTTTTCTCCTACATTTTGAAGAGGATTACAAAGGTCAGAAGATCTATAAAGGAGCTTTCTCAATCAAAATTGTGAATATATCACAACTATGTCTTACAAATAGGAAATTTAGGCCCCCCAAATTTTTAAACTGAAAAAATGCTAAAGAATAAGAAAAAAAAAAAAGAAAAAGAAATGTTACATTAACTTGAAGGGTAAAATAACAATCATAACTGTAATAGAAGAAAATCAAAGGTGACACTAACAAAATGCAAAGGTGATAATAGAGTCTACTTTTATTAATTATATTGGGATTAAAAAATGGCTAAGGGAAATGTTATAAGTTTTAAAATAGAATATAAATATTTTAAAAACTTAAAAAGAAATCTATATTTTAGGAAACCAATCTAAATAAGAATTTCATCTTTAATGGAAATGATTATTTAGAATTTTAAAGTGGCAATTAAAAATCACTTTATAATGGTAAATAGTACCAGAATAAATGTCCTAATGAAATTATTTTATACTGAATTACCTGATAAAGTTACTGAAGAATTATTAAGAACAAAATTTAGGACAATCAGTGTATTATTGTTAAGGAAAGGAGCTAAGAAGGATAACATTTAGGGTAGCATACTGTTACAGATTGAATGTTTGCCACTTTGTGTTGATATTTTGTCTTGGCAGCTTGCACAGACTATGACACACACCATTACTATTTGGGATGATAGGTGAAAAGCCAATAATTTATGATGCTTTAAGATTGCTAGGAGAAAGCACAGCTTTGAAAGACAAATCACACTTGATCATGTTAATTCCCATTATGACTCATCATGTAGATTAGATGAGGCAGGAGATTTAATATTTCTTAGCTACATAAAGTCCTTGGTTTTGTTCCACAGGATTTAGTCATAAATGACCTAATTATATATTTCATCCCTACAATTGTTATCAAATATATGTGATCAAGATGTTAAGTGGTTCCATATGGACCTGGGGTGAGCTGAGATGAAAAATTAAGCACAGGTATCACCTGTTGAAGGGATACTATTTGCCAGACACTCTAGTATAGTTTCTTATATATTATTCCCTTGAATTGTAACAATTGACCTAGTGAGGTGGGCATTATTATTTCAGCTTTCACATATAAGTAAACTGAGGCTCAGAGTGTAGTTAAGAAACTTGATCAAAGTCACTTAAGTCCCTAGTGGCAGGATTGGAATCTGTCCATTTTTCAAAGCATCTTACCACCCCTAAGCCTTTGGAATTAAGAGAGGACTCATGAGACAGATTCTTAAAAACCAGTCTTGGATCTAACATGAAGAATGGGCTCATGATCCTCAAAAAGTTAAACACAGAATTACTATCTGACCCAACAAGTCCACTTCTATGTATATGCCCCAAAGAAGTAAACACAAGGACTCAAACACACAGTTTTATACAAATATTCACAGCAGCAGTAGTACTCATAATACCCAGAAGGTAGAAATACTTCAAATGTCCATCAACAGATGAATGGACAAACTAAACATGGTAAGTACATACATGGAATGTTATTTGGCCCTATAAAGTAATGAAGTACTGATACATGTATTAATAACAACATGAGTGAACCCGATAAACATTCTGCTCAGTGAAAATACACACAAAAGAACAAATATATGATTCCATCTATATGAAATATCCAGAATAGGCAAATCTATAGAAATAGAAAGTATTAATAGATTGGTGATTGCCAGGGGCTGGGAGGGCAGGGAAATGGGACTAACTGCTTAATGAGTATGGGGTTTTATTTTGGGATGCAGAAAATACTTTGAAACTCGGCAGAGGTAGTGGTTGCCCAGTACTGAGAATGTACTCAATGCTACTAGGTTGTTAATTCTAAAATGGTTAATTTTATGATATGTGAATTTTACCTCAATAAAAAAAAATTGTTCAACGTGCTTCCTAGAAATTATGAGACAGATGAGTAACTGGGATTCCCTGTTTTCATAATAGAATAAACAAGCAAGGTCTTTCTTTTGCCTTATGCGTATTCCATTTTCAGTAAGGTGGAAAATCTTTGGCAACACAGCTGTATTTTCCAGAAGCCAGCATTCCCTCTCGGGCAGAAATGCAGTGACGCGCCAGACTGCAGAGCGGTTGGCCTGAGCTCCAGTTCTGACTCAGAGAGAACTGTGTGAACTGGGCAGCTCGCGACCTCTTGGTGCCTGTGCACCTATCCATAGATGCGAATGGAATCAGGCCAGATGACTGATTACCACATTATCTTCTAACCTAAAAAATTTTGTAAGTTAATATTTTATTAATGAGATGAAATGAAGTGTGATTTCATCTTGTGTATAATAGATATAATAACAGTGTCCAGAAAGTGCCTGGAGCAATACATTAAGAGTGATTTACAATGTACAGATAAAAATAAGCAGATTGTTTTTCAAATATTGTCTGAGGAAGAAAGTGAAGTCATAATAGAGCAAAGCTTTACACAATTTAGCAATCTACTTAAATGCAACAGTTCACAACAGGTTTTTTTTTCCCCTTTACCTACATGGCTGAATACTTCATTGTAATACCAATGTTCTTGCACGTAGTAGAAATTCTTATGTTTTCCTGAATAATCATGCCTGCCCAAATCACTGTGCTAGGCAATGATCCCCAATGTGTATGTCCAAATCGTAGAAACCTGCAAATATGTTACTTTACGTGGCAAGGGAAAACTAAAGTTGTAGATGGAATAAATGCTGCTAATCAACTGACCTTCATATGTGGAAAGTATCCTGAATTACCAAGGTGGCACCAATATAATCACAAGGGTCCTTAAAAGGTAGAGGAGGAAGACAGGGCCGTTAGTGTCAGAGATTCACAGTGTGAGAAAGATCCCACTGGCCATTGCTGGTTGTGAAGATGGAAGGGGCCATGAGCCCGGGAATACAGGCACCTCTACAAGCTGGAAAGGACAAAGAAACAAATTCTCCCTGAGAGGCTCCAGAAGGAACATAATCCTCCTAACACCTTGCTTTTGGGACTTCTGACCTACAGAACTATAAGATAATATACTTGTATTAAGTCACTAACTTTGTGGCAATTTGTTATAGCAGCTAAAGAAATCTAACACAGTGATTAACTAAATGAATGAATGAGTGGACCCATGGATGTGTGAGGTCAGAGTGGACATAGCACCAGCACACCCTGAGGCAGAAGGTCCTGGAAGGTGAGTCTGCATCGATAATGCATTCTCTCCCGGGTCCAGAATCACCCTCCATGGAAATGGTTGCAGACAAGAGAAGTCAGATTTTGGGGAGAGAAAGAGGTCTGAATGCTATTAATGTCAGTCAATTTAGCTCCTGATAAGGACCTTACCACTGGCAAGGACAGATTTTATTTTAGTAAAGATGTCACTACTGCCCTTCTGTAACTATTCAGATTTTTTGTGGCATTCACTCTTTCACATCCAAGTCCTCATATGATTCCCCACATAAGGAGGTGAAGTCAGCATTATTATCCTAATTACATAAAGAAGCTGACACAAGAGTGATTGAATGACTCTTAGAATGTATTAGAATTAAGCAGAAAACAAAATAAGAGCAAAACCCAAGACATTTAGCTGTGATTCTAAATACCGTTACTGGCCAGGCATTTGGACTCTACAGTTGGACTCACTGAGTACATAGAGAGGGTTCAAGCACATCTCTGTTACTGTGAAGCTTCTGGGGTACCTGCAGTGGGTAGCTGGTCCCTCAGGGGGGTCTGGATCAGGGTGTTGAATGCTTATGCAAACTGCTACCACAGTGAGATCCTCCATAATCCCACAAATTCTAAGAGACTTACACCAAGGACACTCTTGTCTGAATGTCCTTGTTTCAGTCATGCTAAAACACACTGACCACAGGATGCTTCCTGTGGACACGTCTGGTCACCCCTAGCACAGAAGCATCACACACATCACACACCAGGATGTTGGATGCCGTCTGCAGGTGCTCAACAGATATAGCCTTAAATACTTCAACTGGAGCGTACACATTTTAAAGACGGCTATGACAGTGAAAGAGAAGGATGTGGGAAAAAATAAGAACATAAAGAGATTGGAAACAGAATCTATAAAGAAGAAAAAAGGAATTATCAGTATACTTCAAAGACAAGAAAAGTAACAAACAGCCCATCTTTATGGACAAGACAAAAAGAATGGTATATAAACTATAGGACATAGAACAGTAAGAAGAGTATACAAACCATAGATCCAAATGTCAACATTAAACATGCATTTTTTTTTTTTTTTTTTTTTGAGACAGAGTCTCACTCTGTTGCCCGGGCTAGAGTGAGTGCCGTGGCGTCAGCCTAGCTCACAGCAACCTCAAACTCCTGGGCTTAAGCGATCCTACTGCCTCAGCCTCCAGGGTAGCTAGGACTACAGGCATGTGCCACCATGCCCAGTTAATTTTTTCTATATATATTTTAGTTGGCTAGATAATTTCTTTCTATATTTAGTAGAGACAGGGTCTCCCTCTTGCTCAGGCTGGTCTCAAACTCCTGAGCTCAAATGATCCGCCCGCCTCGGCCTCCCAAGTGCTAGGATTACAGGCATGAGCCACCGCCCCTGGCCTAAACATGCATTTTTTAAACTAAATATTTGTTACATGCATGCCTAAGTCAAAGGGTGAAGTTATATTGTCTTATTCATCGCATTATTCAGAACAAAAATTTTAGGGATTACTCAAACTTTTTCTTTACTAGCTCTGTAGTTTCTTCGGGGACAGTTTTGGTATTATTTTTACTATGCAAAGAGATTTTTCTAAAAACACTTATATTATCACCATGATAACTTAAGGTTTGGGTCTGCTCTCATTTAGCTCCTCCCTGAAACCCAGCAGCTGCGGTGAAGACGTCGTATAGTGGCGCCACAGCGTGTGGGTCATGTCTACACCACAGGCGAGCCTGGCAGTCTCCACAGGTTTCTCAGACGTGGACGTGCTCCTCCTCAGTCTGACTACTGTGGTTGGAATGTGTCCCCCAAAGTTCATGTGCTGGGAACTTAATCCCCATTGCAACAGTGTCCAGATGTGAGACCTTTAAGAGGTGATTAGGACAGGAGGGCTCTGCCTCAAGAAAGGATGGATGCCATCATGGCGGCAGACGGTTCCTGATAAAAGGATGAGTTGGGCCCCTTCTCTGCTCGTGCGCATACGCATGCGCGTGCGTGTGCACGTGCTTGCGCTCTCTCGCACTCTCTCGCGGTCTTTCGCGCTCGCTCGCTCTCCCTCTGGTGCTCTGCTGCCCTTGTGCCTTCTGCCATGCAATGACACAGCAAGAAGGCTCTTGCCAGATCCCGGCACCTTGATATTGGACTTCCAGCCTACAGAACTGTGAAAGATATATTTCTTTTCTTTAAAAGTTACCTAGTCTGTGGTATTCTGTTATAGCAACAAAAAACAGAATAAGGCACTGACCAACACAAATTGTCCTGAGAAAGATAGCAGCACCTATTTTAACAATACCATGAGAACAAATACCATTCTGAAAGAAACCAGAGTGACTAGTTCCTCTGAGTTTACAAAGAAAACCAAACATTTGATAATGTTTTAAAATTATGTAATTGATGATGATGACTACTTATGGATAATTTATACTTTCCCCCTTGGAAAGCAGAAAGATTCCAATAACCATGGTTTTCAAAATACTATGATAAAATATTAGAGAAGAAATTATCACAAAACTGTGATTTCAAGAGAATGAAATTATTTCACTTCCTACCAATTAGGAAATTGCAGAGCATGAAAAGAAAAGGAAAATAATTCATCCATTGAAGGCAAGGTCATCAAGGAATTTTAGCAGGACAACGAAAAGCCTCTGCAGTTTCTTCAAGTTAAATGACTCCGTTAAAAAACCTATAGGTGTTTTTGAATGTCCAGCTAGCAGCCTAGCTGAGCAGGACTTAAGGAGTGCTCTGCTTGGGCCAAGAAAAAATTTTAACTTTGCTCACTCTCTGTTTCTTTTTCCTCTCTATAGTGTCTGTGTGTGTGTGTGTGTGTGTGTGTGTGTGTGTTTCATTCTGGTTTGTGAATTGCTAGTGAGTTATTCCCATGTGGGGGGGAGGTGTGCCTGCATGTTTCATTCTGGTTTGTCAATGGCTAGTAAGTTAGTCCCATGTGGTGGCAGCAGCAAAGACTGAGCCCTTGGTTTTATAGTCTAACTACTTGGTGATGTCTATAAGTGAATGACAGAGATCTGTTCTCCTTTGGGTAACAGATGACACAAAAATCTGTTTTTCTTTATTTGTCTGTTTGTCTATTTTGATCCCAAATCAATCAAGAATTTTGTGAATTTTGGAAATTCTTTGATATTTGGATCAGAGAGTTTTGGTGTTTCTATATTCACTTTGACATACAGTTAAAGTTGTAAAACTGAAGTCTAAACTTTCTAGGTGTCTGTGAGTCTATGTGTCAGTAATGCAGAAGGGCCTTTACCTCTTACTGTAAAAGTGTGAAATGTTTGCCCATTTCTAGAGTGCATTAATGAATTAAATTATAGTCTCTTAAATTAAAGGGGCTCTATTCTGATTATGTTTATAAAGATAAATTGAAATTCCTGAAGTTCATAGAAAATAAACCTTCCGACACTTTAAATATGTTACATTAAAAATTTTCTTATAAAAATGACTCAAATATTTTAAAAATCCAAGTAAACACAATTAAGGTAAATCTTTGCAATATGAGACTAGTTTAATAATTTTGTTATAAAAATATATTTATATCTTTTCTCTGATATATCACTGTTAATTATAAATAAAACATACATATTGTTTCATGTGGGTTTGTGTTTCCTAAATACATATAGTTCAAATATGCTAACATTACTCCTACATAATGTTGAAGATTATAAAAAATATAAATTTGTATTCATTGAATCAATATTCTGACATACTTTTTATATCAATTGTAATTATGTTTTATAGAATATCACCTTAAAGATGATTTGTACGATCTTTAGGTAACTTACAACTTTGTTCTAATATTAAATTAAGTTACTTAATGGAAAATCATTGGATACTCATAAAATTTCAAAGTAAGATGGAAAGAATACTGAAACATTGATTACTAAGCATAATTTCAAGTTTGTATTCTTTTATTTTTATATGCTCTAGAGAGAGAGAGATCATATATTTTGGTTATGTTAATGACCATGTTAATTTATGCTACTTTACAAAAGTATAAAAGGGATGTGTACGACTATAACAAAAATTATGTTTTGTGTGTCTTTAAGCTTTGCTAGTCTGCTAGAATGCTTATGTACAACAGACAATTCTCAATGATCTCTCGACCAATTATCTTTGTGAAACAGAAGTTAAAAGTTATATTTATATGTATGGTTACAACTATACTAGCAGCAATAGTGACACAGAAAAACACTGTATGAGCTTTTTTTATTTTTTTAAGAAGACTAGTTTCTGTATAAAGCAACAGTTCTCAAAACACTTGGTCTCTCCATCCTGTAGATTCTTAAAAATTACTGAGGAATCTAAAAATGTTTTGTTTATGTAGTTTATAATGTGAATTATAACTATCAATATCTGCTATTTTAAAAACTAAAACTCAAATTTAAAAAATATTAATTAGAAAATAATGATGAACTCATTAGATATTAAGATAAACAACATATTTTCTTAAACAAAATTTTTATGAGAAAAATGGCACCCTTAACATTTTTACAAAAATATCTTGAATATCTGGCTTAATAAACACTGATGGGTTTTCAAATCTGCTTCTCCATTTAATCTATTCTGATTACGTAGCCTCCGAAAAAGTCCATATTGTAAGGCTGGTGGCAGGCACCCCTCCCCTCCCTAATGGAAAAAGAAGAAGCCCACGAGACCTGCCAAGGACAATGCCTGCAAGGCCCAGCTAAGTTAAAGGATGACCACACCTGGATGGTTACCCTGATAAGAGTCTCGGTTCCTGGAGTCCACACATAACACCAGCCCCTCCTATTTCTCAATACCCACCCTAAAACTGCAACAAAGAAATTCCTCACTCTTCGCGCCAAAATCTTCCCGCGGAAGAAACCCCCATTCCCCCACTCTAAAAACATATATAAGCCCACTTAAAACTTCTGGGCTATGCGACTTCTCCGGTCTCTCTCTCTCTCCCGGGACCCGAGAATCTTCCCCGGGCCCCTCTCTTGGGACCCGTTACCCTCACCCAGGAGTGCCCCAATAAAGCCTCTTTACTTATCCCTTTCAACTCTGCTCGTCTTTCTTTCTCTGGCGCCGGCCAATCCAAAAAACCTTATACATATCTTATCATCATGATGAAAATAACTCTGACCTCACAGTTCTCCTGAAAACATTTCAGAGACACTTCCTGCTGAAGTCTTTGGGGCCACACTTTGTCCTAAAGTAAAATGCAGTTTGTTCCACAGTATTGTGAACTAAAATAAAATCTTAATCCCCCCACCGCCCCCCAGCTGACTGCATGGACCCCTTCTTGGCCAAAGGGACCTCAGACTAACCCTAAAAGTGAGTTGCTGGCCATGAAAAGGGAGGTCAGATACATTTCATCATGCCCCACCCCCCTTCTTGGAGATATCCTTTGCATCAATAAGATGCTAAATCCTTAACAGGCCTAAGGCTATATAAGACAAAGCTTAAACCACCCCTAATGAATTATAAATAAAAGAATCTTTAAGCCCACCTATAACCTGTAAACACCCCTCCCCCCCACTATGGGATGTCCTGCCTTTTTGGGCCAAACCATCTATTGACTTAAGGTCTTATATGTAATTCCTGTCTTCATGAATATATAAAACCAAAGTGTAACCCAGCTACAGTGGCACATTTTCTTAGGATCTCTTGAGGCCATGTGCTCCAGGCCAGATACCCACATTCGGCTTAGAATAAACCTATTTACATTATCATACACAGTTTGGGATTTTTCTGTTAACAGTGTGAAAGAACGTAATGAAGGACCTCATTTGAAGAGTGAATTTTATTGGCCTTGGTTTATAATATCTGTATCTAAAATGAAGCTATATAAATATGTTAAGATTTAGCAAAAACTATTCATTTTTGATGGGCTTGCTTCATTGGTTAACTGATCATGCCTTGACATACAATATAATGGCTTCACCCACAATATAAAAACATATCCAAAGTACATCCTCTACCTTCTGCCTAATCTGTCCACAGAGCAGGGGTTTTGTTTTACCAGAATAATTTTCTGTGCTTTTGGATGATTTTATTATTTCAAAAAATATGTTTCATCCCTTAAGAAAGAGCTAAGAGTTAAGATTCTTTATAATTACCTTTAACCTTTATGTTTGTATTTTAAATATATGTTGTCACTTTGAGAAGTTTTTTTTCTCACTCATCCATGATCTATATTAACCTAGTAACCAATTCTTTTCCGATAACTCTTATTTTGACCTTCCCAAAACTGGATCCCAAATTTAGAAAAAAAGAAAATAAAAGTTTCAGGAATTTTTTTCTACCTAAAACTGTCCGTGAGATTTCCCAAAGGACCCTGGAAAATCACCGTTTGTTTGTTCTTTCAACTTATAAATAGAGATGCTGGAAATAATTAGGTCTGTTCAATGTGTTATTATTTTAAGACTTGCACAGGAAGGATTTTGAGATCTGAAGAAGTACTAACCTCCCCTAGGGTGAAGTTTGTAAATGTTATTAATATAAATATGTCAGAAATGTATGCTTTATGGAAAGTCCCTGGAGATTTCACAGTGCCCTTTCTGCTCACTATATGTTCTCACTATCTGGGCAAACACTGATGCCAGTGCATATAGAGCAGAGAATTTTATTCTCCATTCTTATAGTATTGGCTACAGTAATAAGTTAACAATAGCCTTTAAGTCTTTTTAATCTACAGATAGTTTTGTTGCACTCTTACACTTTCCTAATGCTCTACAATAAGTACAGATCACAGCCTGTGCCTTCAATAAAGGAGTTTCAGAGCTTTTTTGAAAAGTACTGCACCAGGTACTCTAAACTACTGACATTTCAAATAGTTATCTGTTGGCTATGGGTTTCTAAACCAGCAATGCTTAGACAACTTTTAGATATATCAATGGACTAAGTCAGGATTCTTTTTAAGGAAATCAGACTATTAATCCAGATCCAGCAGAAGAACTAATCACTTAGGACTGAATGAGCTGATGAAGAAAATTTTATTCTGGTTATTTGTTTGCACTATTGTGAGTATTGTAATTCTGTTTTCTGGTTATATGACAAAGCTGTTTCTCTTTCTTCTTAAATGTTTTGCATTATTACACAAGTCTAGTAGATGCCACTTTTCTATACTGAAATGAAACATGTTAAAATGATGCCTGATTTTACTGATACCCCAGAAGTCTGACATTATTACTAAATTTCATTACTTTTCATGGCAATATAATAGTCTGCATAGACTCAGTAAAAGCCTGCCCTCCTTTTTATTGGAAAATAATTGGACAAATGAATCAAGGTCAATCTAAAATGTCCTATTTGAGAATGATTCTTGTTTAATTAGTTCTGACAACCTGCTGTTGAGGAACAATTGCTGACTCCACATGTGTCCACAGAACCTCCCAGGGAAACTGGCATGTTACCTGGCTTACAGGGTTCCAGCCTTCTGGATGGCAAGACAGCTCAGTTCCCGGCACGTCAGGAAACTTAACTCATATTCAGGACTTCAAGATTGGAGGAATTCACCCAACGTTTATGTTATGCGAAATCTGGCAGAGAGAGTCTTGAGCTTAGTTTTATAGTCACGGAATAGTAAATAAGAGAGGTTTTTACAATGTAATTTGAAATTCCTTTTGAAAACTTCCAGACAGAAGTAGTTGATGTGGCCTTAATAGTTTCTCATGTTGTATGGCTCTAAATTTAAGAAGTCAAGTCAAAGAGGGTCTACACAGTAAATGAGTGTTCTGGCCACACCTGCAAAAATAATCAGGCCAGACCTAATGAGACCAGTCCTTTTTTATGATAATTAATAATTTTTGAGATTATTTTGATCATAAGTTGGGGGACACAGTCAGAAAAAATTGTGAAAGACTTTGAAATGGAAAAAAAAGATTACTGAGTGTTTTGTGGAATGCTGGGCCCATCCAGCACACTGTCCATGTTATACGATTCTGATGTTTATGCTACTTACTGTGTTTAAGCTGTTTTATAACTTTGAAATAAATGCAAATTATTTGTGTCTATAGAGATACAAGTAGATTTTGTCTCTTAGAAACGCAATTCCCTCCTCTCCTACAAAGAAGCCAGCGTGCACCTATCACCAAGCTCATTTTGGTCTTTCTGGTTCCCTATGCATGACTGCTCTTTGCATTCTCCTTTGAACTAGTTTTGAACATCTCACTGGTTCCCTTGAAAATTAAGACATTAAATAAAGTCTTTGACATGCGTTCATTGTGTATTTGTATGAGAGTTCTGACTTTGTCCTTCTAAAAATTATACTTTTAATAATTTAAAAAAAGTTTTAAGGGGATTGTAATTGACTTTGAAAAAGAACAAATAGGAATATCAAACAACTTCTATCCAGGCTTGTTTGAAAACTGGACTGAAAAAATAATGGCTAGTATTAACAGTAATTTAAGAACAAATGGTAAATTTTTAATATGGATTATATTTTAGATAAAGGTATTAAATAACTTCATTTTCTTAGGAGGGGAAAAAATAGTAGCAAAGATGCAGTTATTCTTAGACAAAACGTTAATAGTTGGAGGGTGTATGGCTGCTTAGTAGTATAGTAGTCTCTCAACTTCTCCATAGGTTGAAATTTTTCAAAATAAAAATGGGCACAATACCAGAAAGGAAATTTGCATTTATTTAAAACTATTGAGGACTGGCTGAAAGTTTTAGAACCAGAGAACATAAAAGCTTTTGACAACATATATTATACTTTTTTATTCATCAGATGTTTAGCCAGTCTATGGTTTCTATGCCTCTTTGTTCCAGACACTTTAATAAAAGAATAATGAAAGTTAGCTCTGGAACATAAGTTAATTGTCATCTCAGCACCCTAAAAAGAAGAGCCGGGAAATGACTGTTCAGAAATCAGAATATCTTTGTTACATGTGGCAAGAGAAGGAGATAAATTCATGCTCCCTGCACTTGCACATTCTACAATGCTGGACCACAAATGTCCCATCTCTGTGAAGTTGGCTACAGCCCCTTAGAGGTATAACTAATAACAAACTGCACGTGGCGTTTTTCCTCTCCATCAAACCATTCTTCCTGCACAGACCATGCAATTCATCTACACTACCTTGTTTGGCCATAGAATATTATTGCTGGCAGGAAAGCACGAAAGGGGTTTCTACCTGATTAGGAAGGTGGATGGAGATCATAATAAAAAGATGGAACGTGTAGAAAAGGGCATGTGAAAAAAGGTGACTGTACAATTTTAGGGCAAGACAGAGACGTGTTATTAACAGAGCAAGTGGTGGGCATTTTAATTTTGGTCCAAGTTTTCAGTTAAAACTTTTTGCCTATACAAATAATATCTTCACTAAAGCATAAGAGGGTACCTGCATGAGTGGAGAAAAAAACAAAGACCTGCATTCCTACAAATTACAGACAACTTGAAATATGGCCCTGGAGCTTTGCTTCCAAATTTACTAGCAAACACTCACAGTCAGTACAGATTATTTTACGTCCATCAAACAACAATAGGGACCTCTGGGGAAAGGTAGAGCATTTTACTGCAGCTTTCACTAAAAAACTCATCAGAACTAAGGCATTTAAAATTACTCCAGTCAGCAAGGTTTTGTTCTTAGATACTTCCTTTTGTTCGAATTCAAATACAGTGCATGACGTTAGAAATGCAAATTGCTCTCACCATAGTTACTTGAAATGAAAAAACTCAAAAGATTTGGTCAAGAATTATGAACACTTTTATGGCAACAAAGTGAATAACAGAAGATTGTTCATATTGTTTATCTGGAAACACTAAGGTTGAAACCACGATTTAAATGTGACAGGAAAATTTATGTAAGCTATCTGTAATCAAAAATACAGCATGTACCTCTTTAAGAGTTGGGGAAAAAAGAGCTATAGTATCAACCAGGAGATATTTCAAGGCAAAATTTTAAAATACACATTTGCAAAGATGATGATTAGTGACTATGACTTTTTTCTGAAGACACATGCAGGGAAGACAAGAAATCTTTATTCTTATCTGGGTTGCAAATGGCACTTTTTACCAAAGAACTGCTACTTACTTTTAGATTCAGCCAAAATGCCATGAAAGTTTTTTCCTAATGCCTTAAGTCAGAAAATGCTTTAATTTAGTTTTAAGATATTTTAGTCTTATTAACCTCAATAGTGAACTTGAAGATTTTTCCATTAAATCCACTGTCCATCAGCCTACTATAGGTATATTACGGTTCTCCTGCCAGTATCTTGCCTGCTTTATGAAAGTAGCAGGAGGTAGAAAATGATTATGTCAAATAAGAAAAAAAAAATTTAGCAAACCACAAGACTCTATTTGATGTCATTTATCAAATGTTATTGATATACTTTGTGCCAATCATTGGGTTAGAAGAAGAGGAAAATGACATTATTTAATTTACTTTATTTTTATCTAGTTCATTTTTTTACAAATGCACAAATCTGTGTATTTTAGATATGAAAAGTAATATCTAAATAATACTTATTTCATTTATAAATGCACTAAATATGATAGTGTATTTTGAGGAATATAACAATTTAACGCTATTTCAAAAACTACTATTTTATGCTTTAAAAAGGTTTTCAGGAAGAGAAAGTGGAAAGCATGCCAGATTCTTCAGACTGCAGGGAAAATGGAAGTCACATTATTGGGCTTTTTATCACCTTCTCCCACCGTGTTCTATATTATCCATGTGAACTCTGAAAGAGTCAGTCTTTCTAGATGGATCCTGAGTGGCTAACTGGGCCTGAATAGAGCCAAGTGGCCCATGTGCTGCCTAGAGGTACACATGTACTCTGCATTCCCAGAAAACCCCCACGCTCCCTTAACTTTGAGACTTTCATAGCTGTTTGTTCCTGTTCGCACCACCTGAATCAACCCATAGACAATGACCTCCCTCAATCAATCAAGATTCAACAACTGTCAACCAATGAGAACTGAGCAAGTTTGGATCCTTCATTTACGTAAGTGGACCAGAATGAGAACGTGGACAGAAAGTTTTCCTATAAAAGATAGGTCCTCTCTTTGTGTGCGCGCGCTCTCTCTCTCTGTTTTACACCAAAGGCTGTATTTCCCAGTTTGCAAACTGTTTACTGGAATAAAGTCTTCTTTTCTCCTTTGAATAGAAAATCATTTTCAGTGGATTTGTTGGCATCCATACTCTGTATTTTGATATAATTTTAAGATATTGTCCCTAAAACTCTGCAACTTAAGGAATCCGATAACAGAGTGGGAGGAGCGTCATGTGGGATGCTCTGCTGGGCTCTTTCAACCCCAGGCCTTCGTCAGGCCCGCCCTCCCCACAGGCCTGGCACAGACTCCGTGCTGAATACGCCGTAGCTGCTCTTTTCCTTGCTGCCCCAGTCATCATTTCCTCTCTGCTCTTTCTCCGTGGGGCCATCGCAGACTCATCAGCACTAAGGTCCCAGCTCCTTTCTCTGTGCTTTCTGTATACCTCTGCTGTGGGGCCTGGCACCTGTGTTGCAATTTCCCCTTGGTCCAGGGTAGAGACTGTCTGAATCTCTTCTCTGAGCCAACCACAGTGTCTGGTAAGAAGGCTGTCCCTGAGCTCTCTAAATAAAAGGTGAATCTGTCCAAAGTCATTGCTTTATGAATGTTCTCTTTATAAGGCAAAGAACACACTGTCACATGATTGATTTTACCATAGCTAGGAAACCTATTAGAAAAAAATAAGCCTTTTTCTCAGCCAGGCAGGCAGAGACTTTGAAGAGTTAACTTTTGCTGGATCACCATGGCCTATTTAATGCTATAAAGAATACAGAATACATGCTGTATTTACAAACTTCAAAGGAAATTAGCTATTAGCATTTTTATCTGTAGGAGAGAAAAGAAACATATTTCCTTTTTTACCTGTTATCCTCAAGTTATATATGAAGAAGTTTAAATTTGTCTGTATTGTCAGTGTAATCCATTTAAAGTTTTGAACTATAACAGTGGAAAATATCAAGAATGACTTTAAAGCCTAGTGAATATAAATATGTATTTTTAAAATTATCAGATGAGAGCTCAAATGCGGAGAAAGCCTCAGTTATTGGAGGCCCAATCAGAAGAAATTTTTCAAAACAAGAATCAGAAGTAATGGGCCTCCTATTAGTTCAATACAGAAATTATTTTTTTCTGTTTGTTCTGACAAAGTGAGAAAAAAAATTGCATTACCATCAAAGCCAGGGAATATAGCCAGCTCATGCACAGATCACATGGCTTGAGTAAGCACAGATGTCCAGACATTCAGTAAACACGGAATAAAATGAAATAATAAATCTCATCTACTTGAAATTTTCCTGATTTTAGAATCAGACCCAGTGATGTTCCTTTAGGTATTAGGGTCCCTGGCTAGAGAGGTATTAAAAGGCTGATAACAAGAATCTATCTAGAACTTAAAAAATCAACAAGAAAAATTCAAACAACCCCATCAATAAATGGGCAAAGGATATGAACAGAAACTTTTCAAAGGAAGACAGAATAATGGCCAGCAAACATATAAAAAAATGCTCAGCATCTCTTATCATTAGAGAAATGCAGATCAAAACCATAATGAGATATTGCCTAACCCCAGTGAGATTGGCCTTTATCAAAAAATCCCCAAACAAAAAATGCTGGTGAGGATGTGGAGAGACAGGAACACTCTTACGCTGCTGGTGGGACTGCAAATTAGTGCAACCTCTGTGGAAAAGAATTTGGAGATACCTCAAAGAGCTAAAAATAGAAATACCATTCCATCTAGCAATAGCACTATTAGGCAGGTACCCAAAAGAGCAAGTCATTCTATAATAAAGACATCTGCACTCAAATGTTTATGGCAGCACAATTCACTATTGCAAGGATGTGGAAACAACCCAAGTGCCCATCAATTCATGAGTGGATTATTAAAATTTGGTATTTGTATACAATGGAATACCACTCAATTATAAAAAACGATGGTGGTCTAGCACCTCTTATATTTTCCTGGATAGAGCTTGAGCCCATCCTCTGAAGTGAAGTATCACAAGAATGGAAGAATAGGTTCCACATGTACTCGCCATCAAATTGGCACTGACTGATCAACACTATGGTGCTCACACGGTAGTAACATTCTCCAGGGATTGGGGGTTGGGGGTGGGTAAACTCACAACTAATGGATGTGGTGAGCATTGTAGGGGGGAAAAGGCATGCCTCAAATCATGGTTTGGGTGTGGCAAAGTCATAACATGTAACCAAAATGTTTGTATTCCCATAATATCCTGAAATAAATAAAAAATATGTTATTAGATTAAGCAATGCCTAAATTCTTGTTTTAAATTTAGCAACTGTAAGTATTGATTGTAATTATTCTTGTTATTACTATTATTGACTTCATGTTTTAACTTATCATGAAGAACATAGAAAAAAAATTTAGACAGAAGTCACATATTTGTTCATATTGCCAGGGAAACACACTTAGCTAAACACAGGTTTGAAACATCTGTTTAATGTCTTTAATTGCTTTTTACTTACAGTAAGTTTGTCAATAAAAAGAATCATTCAGAGGATAAAAAAAGAATCTAGGTTCAAAGATAAGGTCAAGTACCAAAGAAACTAACCTATCAGTTTTATAGACGAATTAACTTAGAGTGACAGAATGTGACTTGTCCAAATTCCTCACAGTCACTAAAAGACACAATTTCCTCATCAGTGAAAATGGGCACAGTAATAAAGTTGAAGAGCAATTGCTGTATTTGTAGGTGTCTTGTATAATACCATAATATGATAGAAGCCTAAGGGAATGAGGAAGGAATGAGAAAATGAGTAGGAATTACTTTGGAAAAAACTTTTAGTTTCCTTTTCCTTTTGAAGAGTCAGAGAATCCACGGGTCACCTGATAAATGCTTAACAACGGGTTGTCTGGGGGCAAAGAGAAAGGCATGATTTGTAGCATTTGCTGATTTCTGTGGTGTAAATACTCCTCCAAGGTTAGTTTCAAGATACCAGGCTGAAGTTGTGGAATTGGGAGAGCTGGGAGGAGACGCTCAGTAATACCACATAATACAGTATTTCTACCATATGGATGCCACAGAGGAAAACGACCTCGAGAAC
>CM052441.1:4816304-4854862 GCA_028533085.1 Varecia variegata | reverse complement strand
TGATGAGCTTAGAGTATGTATCACCTTTGAAAAATATAATTTACTAAACTTTAACCATATACAATATAATTCTTAAATAGCTGTGTTTAACAACTGGCTCATGAAATTCCTGAAAATCTAACAATTGGTTGTTGATGGCCAGCAAGGGCCAGCTGCAGTAGGGCAGTGCTCAGTGCCTCTGTCCTGTCCCTTCCCCAGCTATGGTGAGGTGAAGGACTGGGCTCTCACGCAAAGCAGAAACACACACATCATCGTCATCAGCAACACCGATCATAAGAGAACTCGGGAAGACCCTGTCCGAGAGTTCTGAGCAGCATTCCCACTAGTCCTTCCCAAAGATGCTGAGCAGTGCACCAGTTGTGTTCTCTTCATTTTCTAATCCTGCTTAAAATCTTTAGCTCCTCATTTTCCTTCCTAATTTCTTCCTGAGGAGGTCTTACCTTCTCCAAGGTGCATTTAATGCATTCCCCACCAGCGTTCCGGCAGACTGCTTAACGATTCAGTTTCCATCTTGTACACAAATCTCGTGTTGAGTTGACTTAATGACCCTTCTCTTTCTAGGTGAGCTGCTACCCAGGTTCGGGGAAGCCAGAACCGCAAGAAACGGCACATTTCCTGGGTCTGTTTCTGTATCTACATTCCAATTATTCAGTAGCTTGAACTTCATTTTCTCATTCATTAGTAAATTATGATAGATGCCTTACAGCTCTCTAAAAGAATTATTGTTTCGGCTTAAACCAAGTATAGCCTAAAGCTATACTAAAGCAGCCTGGATTCTAATTAAAGGTGTATCAGAATTTGTTTTCTTTTTTTTTTTTTTTCAATTGAGCACAATGGTCTTCTATTCAGCGGTCCCCAACCCTTTTGGTACCAGGGACCAGTTTTATGGAAGACAGTTTTTCCACAGGGGGTGGGGGAGTCAGGCAGAGGTCAGGCAGTGATGTGAGCCATGGGGAGCAGCTGCAAATACAGATGTAGCTTTGCTCTTGCCACTGCGCACCTCCTGCTGTGCAGCCCTGGGTTCCTCAGTTTCATGGAAGATAACTTTTCCATGAATGGGGCAAAGGGGGAGTGGAGCTCTGCTGCCTGGTCCCTAACAGGCCACAGACTGGTCCTAGTCCCCGGCCCGGGGGTTGGGGACCACAGTTCTATCCTATTTTCTTCCCTACATTTTCCTGCCTCTCTAGGATCCCACTAAGTGGGTTAATCCTCCTAAACCCAGCTGAGAAAATATCACTCTCCCTTCTCCCAAACCTTCGAGAGCTCCCCTTACACATCCAATAAGCTCCTTACACTGCATTCAAAGCCTTCTACAACTTAGCATTAACCTATCTTTCCTTTTATCCCCAACTTCTCTCCCATGTGCACCAATTCTGGCCACACCAGACTGTGCCAATCCACAAACCTTGCCTTTTCCATGTCTGTGCTCATTCTTACGACTGACGAGGTTCTCCCGACCTCCACCTGTCGACGTCCTACCTGGACATCAAGGTTCAGTTCACAGCGCACATCCACCTTGAAGCTAGAAATGCTATTTTTCCTCTTCTGCAGTACTAGAGAAATATGTTTGTGCTCACAACATTTGTCACACCCTAGATTTTAAGCTCCCAGAATGGATGACCCTTCTCTTACTATTTTTATATCTCCAACTTTCCTGTCAAGTACCTAGAAATATTTTTCTTTTATTTCTATATAGTATTCCTCCCATAAATTCCTTAGGGTGATGAGAAATTCCTTAGGGGAAAGCCCTAGTTTTTATTCTTATTCTTATACCTCACACTAGTATTTAGAATTTACTTAGTAAGTGCTTTAAAAATGTTTCTTAATTAAATGAGTAGAAATCACAATTTTTTTTCCTAAAAATACAAGTAGAAATTTTGTCTATCTCAGAAACTGCAGAATATTCTCAGTATTTCAATAAAGGACAGTTGTTTAAGATAAACAGCATGTTTTAGAAGCTAGAAAAGATGTAGTTTCTTATTTATTATGATTCTGGATGTCTTTAATTTATTTACCTAGAGGACCTATTAGGCGAACTGATAACTTGGTTCAGAAACTTTAGGAGAAATTTAGAGGAAAATAAATATGGTTTGTAAATAATGTACACATGAATATTTTTAACACTAAAAAGAGAGTTAAGCCTGCCTTGAACCCATAGAATTTTCAAATGCATACACTTGACAGTATTAATGGTGACACTGATAAAGCCTTCAGAAAATGACTTACTCTCTAATTCCATCCAAATTGTTGCAAAAGGCATAAATTCATCCTTTTTCATGGCTGAGTAGTACTCCATGGTATACATATACCACATTCTATTAATCCACTCATGAATTGATGGGCACTTGGGTTGATTCCACATCTTTGCAATTGTGAATTGTGCCGCAATAAACATTCGAGTGCAGGTGTCTTTTTGATAAAAAGACTTATTTTCCTTTGAGTAGATACCTAGTAGAGGGATTGCTGGATCGAATGGTAGATCTACTTTTAGTTCTTTGAGGAATCTCCATACTACTACTCTACGTCTGCTGAAAGGATGTCCTCACAGTGAACACAGCCCTTTCCTTCCAAGATCTATCCCAAACCACACTATAAATAGTTTGTTCAGAGTGATCTTAGAATTCAGTTATGTTTATGGCGTAGAAAATCTCCTGGAAATCTGTTCTTCAGAAATACTAGCAAGGCTTGTAAAGACATATGTACACTGTTAATTCCGGCATTATTGGGAGAAGGGAAAAAGAGTAAGCAATTTCAATGTCTACAATAGAAAAAAGCTAAATAAATTATGGTACAATGGAATGAATACAGACCTTGTAAAGAATGAGGTATGTCTACAGGTACTTGCTTAAAAGGATGTTTATGACCTATTGCTAAAGGTAAAAAGCATGTTACAAAATATGGGGAAAAAATCCAATTACTCAACACTTACGTACACTGCATTTTTCTAAGAGTAATATCCTGTGTATGTGTATGTGCACTAATATTTATGAACAGGCATCCATGTACATATGTATAAATTTGAGCATATATGTTGATGTGTGCATATATCTGTGTATGTATAGATGTGTGCACAAATGTTTATACATAAAATATATAAACTGTACATATGCATATACATATCTTTATAGATATTTTTTATAACCATAGATAAAAAGATGTAGAAAGATTAGGACAAATTTTAGAATAATTATCTCTTGTATGGGCTTAAAGAAGGGAAGAGTAAACTTGTATTCACTTAAAAAAATAAAATATGTTGTATGAGTTCAAAACTGTGGTGTTTATTTTGGGGCCTGTTCCAATTTATGAATCAGACTTGAAATATATGTGAATCCATCGGTAGGATTTCAAGTGACTATTACTTTGTTACTATAGGCAGAATTTAGCTTGGAAAAAATTAAGAATTTCTTGATAATTAAAATATGAAACGGTATGGCAAGAGAGGATGGGGAACTCCAAGTCTGCCTTAATTAGGTGCTAAAAAAAGATGTTTCTCAAAGTCCTGTTTCCTTTCTAGGCCATCCAACATTCTTGAGAAGTGCTTTTAATCTCAGCAATGTGCTAATTGTTTCTAATGGCCTGTGGAAAAAAAAACTCCCTAAACTATTAACCTTCTCTCTTTAGCCAGAGATTCAGGAAATTAGTCTTTGAAAGAAAAATCCCCAGCAGGCTGCCCAAGAGGATGTCCCAAAGCAGAGACACTGTCACTTGGTTTGGCGGGGACTCAAGGTCAAACCAGAGCAGCAAACTTGTAATGTGAAATGGATAAGCGCAAAACCTAAAACAAACAAACAAAAAAAAAATTGAAAGAAAAGATAATTCCTTTTCCTCCTCTCTCTGGTTTAGTTTGATTGTGTTCCTACCTGTAGAGAGAAATATAAATTATAGCACCTCTCAAATGGCTTCTAGACACAGAAACACAAATCCGTAATTCCAGTGTTTTTTAAAACAATATCCCTTAATTGACAAAAATATTGAAAGTTTGATCCTTTTAAGTTAAAACTGATGCCATATTGAAAATAGGGTTCAGTTTCGTCTTAGAAAGGCGATGGCAATTCCAACGATCAGAAAATGAGCTGGGGCATTTAAAATCCATTTAATTTGTCCTGAAAGAATAATAATCATAGAATAGCCAAAAAGTGTTATGAAAAATATGGCCAATGAAGAGAGGCTTTGCCGAACATATTTTAAAATTTATTTAAAATTATAGCAATTAAATTGTAAGCCTGGCACAGAATGAGTAATGGAAAAGAAGTAGAACCCCTGACAGGGGTCCCCATGAGAGACACAAATATATATGTGTGATTTCAGGTTATGAAACAACACTTCAAATTAGTGATTTATTAGATGACTTGATAAATGGTGTTGGAATAAATAACATAATAATACTAATAAATATTGAATCTTTTTAGAATTCCTCAACGTAAGTACTTAGATCAAAATATCAAATGTTTAAAACAATAAAATTGTAAAACTATGAGATTACAACATGGGTACATCAAGTCAATAGCCCAGTATGGGCAAAGAAATTCCTAAGAGGGCAGAGAAATCAAAATCGCTGATAACTAACTACATAGAGATCTAACAATCGGTATGGAAAAACATTCAAAACAGAGTAAAAGAAAAACAATAAATGGGGAAATGTTTACATTTAATATAGGTATAAAAAAGTGCTAGCATGCCTGACATATGAAGAAATCTTCCAAATTTATTTTTTAAAAAAGACAAATACCCAGTAGAAATCTTAGGGTTGGGGTGGCGGGAAGGTCAAAACAAGTAATTCACAAAAGGATAAATACCAACAGCCAGTTTACCAAGAACTCATTCTCAGTGTCAGGGCAGCAGAGAGCAGTCCAATGGCCCAACCCCCAGGAGCACAGCCGTGTCTCTGCACACCTGTTGGATGCCAGCCCTGCCGGTACTGCCGTGGAAATGTGCCAAGATACGACAGGTAGAAATAAGCAACACACAAACTCACAGGAGAGCAGGCAGGACAGGATCTCATTGCTATAAAATGCTACACACATGTAGTATTTATATTACATACATTAGTACATTCGGAGAACATTGTCAGGAAGACTAGGCAACAAAGTCACAAGACAGGTGGTGATTTAGCATGCCATACCATAAATGAGGTCTTTCCTAGATATAAGCAGTAGTAATGAGGCAGTATGGAGTGCATCTGGGAGTACACACTATAGCATAAGACCTGGGTTTGGGACCCTATTGTAACTTATTAGCTACGTGACATTGGATTAGTTTCCAAATCTCTTCCCACTAAGTCCTGGTGACTCATGTGTGAAGGCTGGGGACAACAGCCCTACCTCACATGGCTGTTCTGAGCATTCATGGAGGCAGCGAGTGTAAAGACATTTAGCACGCACTATCAGTGAGAGGTTTGAGCAGAAAGATTTTTCACAGTTGGGTAAGGTTTCCAGCAGATGGGACTTTGCTGATAGGAATCTCAGCTAGCCATGTGCAGCCCAAATGTGGCTTCTATCATATATCGGAGCTAAGCACTTGGAGGCATATGGCTTCTGCAAATGTGTGCTGTAGCCCCGAACAACATCGTATTTCTCAGTTCCATTAAAGACTGGAAACGCATTATAATCCTGACAAGGATAAGGTTTAAGCCAGAATGTTATAATACCACAGAAACTCTGTATACTACATCACCAATGTCATGGGAGACCCAGAGGAAGACAGAATTTGGAGTATAGCGAGATGCTCTTTAATGAGGTTCTCTTTTGCCCGACCTTTGTCTACTCTGTTCCTCGCTTTCTGTGGGAATAATTCATTCAACTTAAAATTACCAAATAGCAATGAAAATTCTGCTTTATTTCTGAAATCACATTGACATGTAATGGAGGATTTTTTTCAGAATGAAGTTAGATGACTTTTGTAACTGTTTCATTAAAAAACTACAAACTTGTTTTCTTCTTCATTAATTTAAGGATTCATTTCCACTGCAAGGCAAAAAAACAAAACAAATAAAACACCCAGCTAACATACAAACTCAGAGGATGACATCTATTAAACCTGATTGAAGTTTTTGGAATTTATTTAAAATATAGAACTAAATTACAGTTTGTTGGTTCTGGAAAATGACTTTTCAGAATTGTTTTATCTCTACAACCAGACTCAGCCTCTCCTTCACAGGGCAGGCTTCCTAATCACTACCTGTTTAATATCCGTGGAGCAAGTTTTCCAACATTGGCTAAGCCAGTTTTTTTTCTTAGTTTATCAAAATCCAGTGGAAATGAGCTAGCCCCAAGGCTCAATGTGAGGGCAAGGCATCATATGCACGGTCTAAAATGTGGAACTAAATTTATTTACCTTGAGAAACAATTTAGAGGAACAGAATTTAGAATCAGCATGGTCTAAGCAGTCTCAAAGGAAGTCAGCATCTTGTCTTACAAAATCATAGATGGGTCAGTTCCACCTCCTTGTGTAACTCCCGCAGGCTTTCCCACCCTCAGTACTATTGACATTTGGGCCAGATAACTATTTGTTGTGGGAGGCTGACCTATGCATTGTAGGATTTTAGCAGCATCTCTGGCCTCAACACACTGGATGCCAGTAGTACCACCATTCAGTGGTGACAAACAACAACGTCCCCAGACATTGCCAAATGTCTCCATGGGGGCAAAACTACCGCTAGTTGAAAACCACTTACCTACAGCTACTTAAGCATACTGTATCTATAGATTCTTGCCTCATGCCATATCATCAAAAGGGAAAAATGGGGTTGCATAGAATGTCTGCTAAATTTTATATTTTCATAACTATAGTCATAAAATGTATAGAACTGGTATTAAAAACATTACTGTTCTCATAGGAAAAGCATTTCAATTGACCTAGTTAAAGAAAGGCTTGTTGATGAAAATTTCATTAGACAGATGATGTCTGGGATTTGGAAGCATGTACACCAGTCATACTAAAGATTACACGTTCTTTAGTTCTGCTTCATAGAAACATGGCTATTTTAAGTTTTGGGAACAAAATATAGATGAGATAAGACCAATAAAAACTTACCTACAACCCACTCTTTCATTTAGCAAGTCAGAGCCAAAATCTTGGCTAATATTTACTGTTTGCTATATGCCGGGCACTGCTCAAGTTTTATCTCATTTAATTTTCACAACCTTTTGAAGAAGTTCAGAGAGGCTGGGGAACTTGCCCAAGGAACAGGACAATCAGAGGTAGAACCAGATTTTGAACCCAACATTCTGACTCCAGAGCCTACACTCTTCATCCCCCTCTGGTCCATGGAAAGCGTTCACCAGAGGCTGACTCAGTTGGTGTCCTTCAGCACAAACCGAGCCATTCAAGGGCAAATCAATCTGTGCTCACAAACAAATGGAAATGGAAACTGGAAAACAAGCAAGTCGGATATGGTGAGAGACTGGGGGAGGAGACAAGATTCTGAGCCTTCTGCCAGTTTCACTGCGGAGTACGTATGGTGTAAAATGGCACAAATGGACAAGAGGCAAGTGATAGAACAGTGCTCTCTGAGAAAAGCATTCTGATACATATATGGAAAAATAAATCTATTTCAACTAAGCCAAATTTTCAAGATAAATTAAAAATTCCACTATCCATAATTTAGTAAAGGATGTAAAAAAACAGGTTCAAAGACTGAAATTTATTTTTTAATTTCCTGAATTAAAATATCTCTCCATAAGGACTTGGAGTTGCAAAAGTGTGTGTGTGTGTGTGTGTGTGTGTGTGTGTGTGTGTAATTCCAGAAAATCAGATTAGAGCCAAACAGTGACAGCTATGTGAAAACCAATGTGTATGAAGGAATCATCCCATTTCACGCATTTTATTATTTTCCTAGAATATTGTTCCACATAAATTCTGTAATAGAGTCATAGAATAGAATTATTCTATAATTATTCTGTTATAGAGTTATAGAATAGAATTATTCTAGCTATTACAACTCTTAGCGGTGGATAAAAAATAAAAGAATTATTCCAGCTATTATCTTAACGATTTGAAAGGACATTTTCTTGGAAAATTTCAACTTCAAAGTTTAATACTGGTAACGGGAAGCTCGGGGTCCCCAGGCACCTGCTGGGAGACTACATCACCCAGTCAGCCATCCTCGCTCAAGTCTGTGGCCAGTTGTCCGATGCAGAACTGGAGTAAGGCACAGTACCTTCTTTAATATCATACGTGTAAAACTCTGGAGTGGCAGAGGATTGAAGAGGGATTGGCAAATCCAGGGGAAAGTGTTCATGGATGGTGACATTTGAATGACATTCCATCCTTTCCGAAGCACTTTCACATGACTTTCATTTCTGGACTATCACCAGAACTGCGATAATCTTTTTAAGTGGGTACTATCAACCTCACTTGACAGAAAGGTAGTTCAGGGGTAGCCACTAGCTCAAGTTTACACAGCAAGTGATTAGCTGCAGGTGCGAACCCAGGTCTGGTGTGGATTTGGTTTGCTTTCTGTTCTGCCACGCTGCCTGTCTGACAGTCTCATCTGACTCCACACCAGACAACAAGTGAAGGAGGCAAAGGGATCAGCTCAGTGGGGAATGTCTCGGGCAGTCTTCTGAAGTCCAGTTTAGGTCCAGTCTTTAATTAAACTAGTTGGATCAATTTAATCAACCTGTTCCTCTTTTGTAGAGGACCACTTTAAAACCTAGTCAATACAAGTTAATCATGGGCATCATTTGAAATTAATCTTGGGAATAATCACTGAGCAAATGGAATAGGCTTTAAAAATGGGCATAAAAATAGAATCCAAGAAAATTAAGAGAGTCTAGTTGACAACAAAACGCAATTCCACATGCCAGGAGCTCACTGAACTCCACAAAGCTTGGGATGTTACTACTGAATGTCGTCAAATCCCTGAAAAGTCAAAATGCACAAAGAGATAAAGATAATTTATCAGTGACATTGTTGATCATTTGTACTGTGGGTAAATTTTTAGAGCAATAATTGTATTTTTTTTAAGACCTGCTAAATTGTTTATCTCTTCTCATGCCTGTGAAGCCATATGAAGTTTTAGGACGAAACTAAATTTTGAAGTTAATTCCCTGATTTTTCTTTAAGATATATTTTGACTATTTGAATATGTTGTTTCTATTTTCAAAGGGATCATTTATATCAGATATAACAACTGAAATTTACATTAATTTCTATATCAAACCAATATCATGGTATTTGTAAAAAAAATTCACATTTTGCACACGTTTGCCTTGTAACATGACACTTGAATTTTACGTTAGAGTGGCTAATTAATAAGGTAGTTGAATGTGACTGCTTTTGCTTTCAAAATATATATTATTCCACTGATTGGTGTAAGTTTCCTTTGCATTAAGCAATTACTGGAATAAGTTAAATATCATTATTTTTGTTAATTCTTGTCCAGAAATACATACTGTACACTCTATTTTCCATTACCGTCCTCAACAGCTCTTGCCAGGATTTTCTGGTTCTTTTCATGCCCCTTGCCCGTGGCCTATAAGGAGATACAGAGAGGTGCCACCTGGATCCCACTTCAGAGAAGGGCCTGCTGCCCACCTGTGGGCGTGCAGTCAACGGGCAGCCTCCAGCCGTCAGTCCCTTCAGGGTCTGCGTCAGCACCTGTCCCCAGCCAGCTGCACCAACAGACTGAGCCGGGTGGGGCTGTGGTGGCTTTCCCTCCACAGACCGGGGTCTCCTACGAGTAAGTTAACAACCTCACACACCAACTGCGTCTCCTGTTCTGCTTCCGGAGAACTCAGCCCATGTCAGGTCTCCTGGCACAGCGTCTGCAGCAGCCAAATCGAAGAACTTAAACTCTACTAAAATTTCTAAAGTGATCCTTTTAAAGAAGTCTTATCATTCCAAGATACTTTTGTGTCACCAAGACCCAATTTCTTTCACAATTACTTTTTATACACCTATGTGCCCATGCTATTCCTCTCATTCATATTAAAACATATTTGTTCGTAGCAGCATGGTCCCTCAACCTCAAAATGTTTCCTCTGTGCTGATAGTTAGGGCTAGATATTTCCATTCAGATAAATGTCTCATTTCCAGTAAAGAACTATTTATGACATGTTTCCCAAGAGGAAAAGGATTATTAATATCATTACAACTGGTGTTAAATTTGTGTAGAGATCTAAAATTTTCCAATATGTTCACATAAATAATTTATGAGATCCTACCACCACCTGAATTAACCACATTTAGGAAATTAGGGTTAGAGTGACTGATTTGTCCTAAGTCAGACAATCAATTGTTGGTGGATTCAGGAGGAAAAGCTCATCTATGACCCACACCCTGTGGGTGTCTGCAAAGTAGAATGCATTCCCCAAGGAAATGGGGCATATGGTTCTAAAATCTAGGGCTTCAGACTTTGTAACTTTTGATATTACCTTTGAAGCTGAACTTGTAAGGTGGGGCTACACTGGCTTGGCTCACTGCTTTGGCACACCCACGCTGGATACGCAACATCGCTGTAGGTGCTCTCTGTGTGTCGATTGACACACTGCTCACAACAACTAGAAGGCACCCTTGTTATCCACAGAGACATTCGTCATCAAGGGCAAAGCCAACCTTTAGATCCATGCAGTCTGTCTTCAAAGGCAGGGCTCTTAACCATTACACGCTACCTTTGCATCTTGGGAACTGGGAAGGCCACTGGAGGTGAACTAAAAAGGCATCCAAATCCTAACTGTGAAAACAAAAGGAAAATGCAAGGGAAGAAGGAAGAAGTGGAGACTTACTCTTCTCTAGCTGTTGGCGATAAATCACACGGTAAGAATTTAAAATTCTAGAGGATAATTTAAGATCACTTACACAATAAACCATGTCTATAAATAACTCTTAGGTTAATGGTCCATACATACTTCTGTATTTGTGAGAATAATACAAATCAGAAAAGCCTTCACCAGAAGAAGCAATCTGAAAGAGATGAATTTTAAGCATAATGGGAAAGTGATGTGGAATGAGGATTAGTTACTGTTAGCAAAAGGGTCAGTGCTGAAACAACGGAAGATTGCACCTTGCTGGGGACAGAAAGTCCATTTGTCTTATTTGGAATAAAGAGTCTTTGTCAGAGCGAGGAATCAGAGTCAGTCTGTGAATATAAGAACACCAAATACCAACTTCTCACCTAATGGTAGGCAGCCTGCTTTTCCAACTGTAGCTTAGGATCAGAGAAACAGAATTCACTTTGTCATTGGGAATTTTCACTAATGAATATAGACACCAGTGCAAGAACACGTATCATATGTTGCTACGTGTCTGTAATACTAATTACTATTACCTATACTGGGACATTTCCAAAACCCCAGTGGCTGCAGCATCACTAAAAGTAACTTGGTGTTAATCTAGTAAAGAGAGAGGTAAATTTGGTTTACAAAAATTAAGTAGCACTAATTACATCTTGCATTCAGTATTGTAGAAATGATCTAGCAACATCTCGAGCCGAAGGGAAGAAGAGACTTTCAAGAAGGTTTAGCCCTGCGTGGGTGGAAGTAACTCACCATCTCCTTCCATTTCCGCCTCTTTCTAGCACTATTTATTAATGTGATTGTTGGTGACATTTATTTTGGAACCAAATCTTCCAACAGTAATAAGCTAAAAGAGGAAGCGCATAGTAAGTACAGAATTTCTATGTCTCAAGAAAGCTAATGTTGAACACATCAGTGGCATCAATGTTTGCCAACATTTTTCATCTACCGCAGGGCCTTTTTAAATATCACTGACCACACAAACACCAGTGACACAAATCTGTAAAGACACATTAGTGTTTACTACAAAGTCCATAGTTATTTTCAGAATGTTGTACCCCCAAAATGAGACTTAACACATGTAGCTCAGAAGGCACATTTACATATTACTCAGTGAAGAAATGTGGCTTTTCATTTAGATCAAATGACTGTTCTAAATTAATTTACTCAGTTTTTATTCCAAGTTTTCTTGTGCGTTCATGAAAAGTTAAGTGATAGCTGTTAGCGTTAGCTTGCTTAGCAGAAGAACTTCATAAAGAGTTAGATGGAATAGTTTTCTAACAGCATCATTGGGTGATAAAAATGGAATATTTATTAATTCCAATAACTGTTCAATTTTTCTTTTCATATAATTCACTGACCCAAAGTAAAGTTTTGGAAATTTATTCTCTTGATGGTGAAATATTTGACATTATTGTGAATTTTATTGCAAATTCAGTTTAAAAGGTTAACACTGAGTATGTTCTTTGAAAAAAATGACAACATGAACATATATTTTAGTGGAACACAGCATTATGGTTAAAAACAATGTCTTCATTAAATTTAGAAACTAATGGAACATGCTTGGAAGTAATTATTGTGTGTGTATAATTCATAATTGTGTTCAAGCAAGCTATGATGTTCTACCAATCAAAGCAGAAGCTGTAGTTGTCAAAATTTACAAATATTTTTACATACACTGAGCAACTGAACAACAAAGGAGTTGTGATAAAGCTGACATCAGATTTAAAAAACATCTCTTCATCAGGGCAATCCTCACTCTGTTTGCTGCTACTTTAGGAAAGTTTCAGCTTCTAAAAAAAAATTGTGAATTGACTCAAGTGTCTATAATAATATTAACTACTTAAGGAGAGTCTTTTAACCTTGTTCACTTTTTGTTCAAAATCAGCTAGCAATCTTTAATCAAAATATTCAACTAATGGAGTTCCCCAAATCTTCAGCTCTTGTTGCTTTATGTAAATATAATCACTGAAAAAAGTTTGCAAGAAGACACTGAAACTAATCTCTACAAAAGTAAAGGAGAAATCGATTAAATTAAATAAATCAATATATAAGATTTCAATTCTGAAATCTATAATTGAACATTTAGAATATTTCAATGTGTGGGACAAATCTTTTAATGCAACTCCAATTTCTAATCAAATATGTCCCTATTGTAAAGAAGTGATTTTGCTGCATATAAATGTGGTAGAACTTTCAAAACATGTATCAATAGAATCAAATTTATTTGATAAATTCTGTTTTGTAAAAATACTTGTCTAAGAAAGGTTCTCTCAATGAAGCAAAAGACAGTATGTTGGATAATATTCTGTTGCAAATATTTACTCATTTTAATTTTTAAAACAGAGTTGAGAATACTCTCAAAATCTTCTCTAAGCTTACTACTGGTGGAAGGAGAATTTCTAATTCAAAATAACATAATTTACAGAGAAAAATCATTGGAGGAGTTACCAATTTCAAATGTCTAATCACTCTACAACGTTGAAAATGATCATAGGCAATTGTATTTAACTTTTTAAGTAAATAATACAAAAATACATCTTGTATAAAATACCAAATATAGTGTTAGAGACAGATATAGCAAATAAACCAATTAAAATATATAAATATGTATAATAGTAAATACTCTGTGTATGCTAACATATCAATATAAATAAATCTAAAGATTTTTCCTTTTATACTATTTTTATTATATTTAGAATAAATTTTGTTTTTTCAAATTGTTTTTGCATGAAAATAGGTTTTATTCAAAATAGGTCTTACCCAAAATAGGTTTTATTCAAAACCTATTCAAAAACCTATTTTCATTCAAAAACAATTTGAAAAAAAAAAAACATCCAATCAAATAACGTTTTAAGAGATTATATGATTTTAATTCTTTTAGAATGCTCCCTTTCACTCTCAAAAGTACCCTAGTGGTCACCCTACCATACATGCCCTCCACAATGCCCAGTATGTGCCGAGATTATGTCCCTCTTTGGGGTACCAGCTCTGACCAACTGCTCTCTAATCATGAAAAAAGCCAATAAAATATTCTAAGAAAAATAGGGAATGCAGGTTTTGGGAGAAGACATTGACCATGATCACAAAGGCATAATAAATTCAGGAGAAAGGAAAGGAAAAAAAATCATGGAAACCAAAGGAAGGAAAGACTTTAGAGGCTCCTCAGTCACTATTTTCTTCTCCCTTCCCTAATGTAACTGCCTTCCTAACTTTTGCCACTGTTAGCTTTTTATGTTTTTGAACTATATATGTACACATATATATGCATATATATATATAAAAATAAAGAAGATACAGTGTTATGGAACAGAATATAAATGGAAAAATGCAGAATATACATTCTTGTGTCCAGCATCTTTCCCTCAACATTATGTTTGCAGCTATATGTAGTTTAATTCATTCTTTTCATCACTGAATATTTCAGTGACTGCTCATACCACAATCTATCTTGAAAGACATTTGGTTTATTTCAAGCATTTACCTATTGTAAGTTATGTTGCTATGAATGTCCCTCACATGTATGAACATATGTATGTATTTCTGATTTGTAAATACCTAGGAGTGGAATTATTGGGTCTTATGATAAGTCTATATTCATTTATAGTAGTTACTGCCAAGTAGAATATGAGAGTTTCAGTTACTTTATATCTTTACCAAAACTCAAGGTTGTCATCTCTTAAATTTTAGGCATTCTGTTGGGCACGTAATATTATCATATTGTGATTTTAACTTGCATTTCTCATTTTAATATGTTTAGTAGTCATTTGTGTAACTTCTTTTTTATGAGGTTATCTGTTCAAGTGTTTTGCACATTTTTTTCCTGGGTTGTCTTTCTTTTTCTTACTGATTTATAGACATTCTTTATATATTCGGAGCCCTGGGTCACTTATATGTCTTACAAAATCTCCTACTCTGTGGCTTGCCTGTTTACTCCCTTAATGGTGTGTTTGGATAAGTTCCCAGTCTCAATGTAGATGAACTTATCAATCTTTTCCCTTTTAATTAAGTGTTCTTTGTATCCTGTGTAAGAAATCTTCCTCTACATTAGGGTTATAAATATATTATACTATTTTATATTTTAGAAGCTTTATTGTTTCAACTTTTAAATTAAGATCTAAAATCTACTTGATAGTGATTTCTAATGTACAGAGTGAGATAGGAAGTCAAGGTTCATTTTTTTTTAAATGTAAAATTATCCAACTTACCCAGAACCACTTCTCTGTGGTGTCACTTTATTACAAATCAATAACCGTGTATGTGTGGATCTGAAAATGGGTACACAGCTTAACATAATTTTATATTTGGAAAAATATAGCTTTCCTAATACAGGCTAAATATAGGACAGCTAAAAAAATACTTATGCATGTGGGAATATAAAAAGGATAGAAATAATATTAAATGATACACATATATTAAAAGGAAGCAAGGATTAAAAGTGGTTGAGGCCTGCCACCCACTTGTTGTCCAGGATGCCATCTTCCCTCTGGCTTTGATCCTGGCCATTTGCCCTCAAGGATGTCTAGGCGACATCTGAGTCATCAGGGCTCAACCCAGGGACAGTTGTTAGGCAGGAATCACCCTCACTGCCTGGGAACCTCAGAGTGAAGAGAGCTCCCAAGGTACTCCTTTGTCTTCTCGATTCACCTTGGTGCCCCTGGGGACAACCGCCATGGTGGGCACTGCCTCCTCCTCTACCACCCATCTCTCTGCTGCCCATGTCTCCTGAAGCCTCCCCTGCAGCCTTTCTGTCCAAGGAAGCTCCTCCATGCTCCTTCACAAAGGGTGTCTGAGCCACAACTTTCTGTTAAGTAGCATGAGCCCACATAACACCTCCTCTGGAGGGTGGGAACCATCCCCACAGAAACTCCATACTAGAATGATTCCTCACAACCTGGATTTGTAGTTGACTTATAAATAGGAGTGCCATTAATCCAAGTGAACCAAGGGCAATGATTCTGCAGCCACTCCAACATTTTAAGCTTACATCTAATTCCCTCCCCTTAGATCCATTCCTGTCTTCTATCTATACTTCCTTTCTTTTCCCACGATCAATGATGTAATTTTCTTGAGGAAATAAACATATTCCCAAGGACATACAGTATGGTTGCTAAGAACATGGACTTTGGTGTCATGATTGTCATGGGATCTAATACTGATCCATTCTCTTCCCCCATTTAAGAGCAATGCAACTCTAAGTAACATAATCTCTTTGTACCTTATTTTTTCTCATCTACAAAATGGGTATAACATATACCTCTGGGAGGTGAAGTGAAGATTAACATTCATGCAAAATATCAAACAAATGTAAGAGTAACAGAAATTTTTAACAATTTTTGTACCTCCTCTAACCTTGTGCGATATATATTCATGTCAGATTATCCTGACATACATATGGGTCTGGTCTTGATACAGACTAGGAGATAGGGCTGAGACCTGCATCCAGAGTGGGTGCAGGTATTAAAATAAACAACCCTTAAGCAGAAGTCAACTAGGCTACTAGGCTAGGATGGGGGCGTGGCTTGCAGAGTGGGTACAGGTGTCAAAGACTAACTCAGGGGGACTGATAGCCACAGACAAGAACTGGCTTCAACCGGCTTGCAGCTATCTAGGTCACCTTACATGAACTTTGGCTAATTATAATATCATTTTTCACTGTAGTTTTAAAATTTCTCCACCCTTGAAATTGCCATCGCAGTTCCAAAACAACTACATAAAGTATGAAAATGGGAGAGAACTCAATTCTAGAATTTGTACCCAAATTCTTAGTAAAAAACAACCCCTTAGCCTTGAACATTCCTCAACTCAATTAGTGAAACTTCCTAAGACCAAAAACCCCTTCCTTTCAGTGCAGCTGCTCTTTTGGAGCCTTCCCATTCTCTCTTTTTTTTCTCTCTCTCTCTCTGGTCCTTTCCAGGGTAATATGCAAGGAGGAGGTACTTTAGCAGAGGCAGAAACTATGTTGGATGGTTTGGGGTTCAACAGGTAATGTCAGTATCTAGCTGGCTAGGTGTAAAAGAAAAGTGAGGATGCAAAGTGGTACATGCTCTGCTCAGACACACACAGATGATTCTGTGTCGTTTTAAAATTTTCTCTTGGCCAAGTCAAATCACTGTGGGGGTAACTTGGCCTGAAGAAATAAGTCTGGGTCCTTGTTCTATAGCAATGATACACTGACAATGAACTAAGGGGTGTTATCACTTTGTCTTGCCTGAGCTAGACTGGTCTCATCATGCCCTCACCTGCTGGAGTGTGTCCTGTCACCGGCTCTCCCTGCAGAGCAGAAATGCAATGTTTTATCTCAGCTTGAAGCACCTGGAATAGTGCTTTGAGCCACAGATAAGCTTAATAAATATCTGTCGAATGAGCAGACAGGATGACTTTTATGCTATCTTTGATGGTGGAGGAGGCGTTAGAGATCTCACATGCCTGCATAAAATTGCTTTGTCCGTGGTATTGACTTCATAGGATGCTGGTATATCTGTGTAGTGCAGTATCCCTTAGTGTTGTGAAAATCTACATCTAGATCTAGAAACTCTTGAAATTCTGCTCCTAGTGCACATAAGATACAGGATGTGAAGCCATGTTTTCTGTAACATAGAATTTGTCAAATTAACAAGGAACAGAATCAACACCCCATGACCTTTGCTTCAATAAATAGCTTTACACTCCAGGTTTCTGAGATCATTGCTTATTTTGTTGCAAATAGCTCTACAGGCTGTGGAAGCCACAAAGGACAAATTTGCAAATACTTAATTCCAAATATCATGGGAAATAATAGCTACACAAAGGATGTTTACAGAGGGCAAGGTAGGTCATATCACTGCTAATCACTAAAAAATGTCCCAGAAGTTTACAATTTCTATCTGAAGATATAAATTGGCATAGATATTATTTGCAGGGGAAAATAACTTCTTCTCCTCACCTAGTTGATAATAAATTGCTAATTACAAGGATAAAATTGCAATTTGAAATAAATGCACAAGCCATGCAATAGTTTTCTAAATTAGAAAAAAAGTTATTTAAAGACTCTGTGGGCATTTCCTTCCTATAAAAATGGAGCTTAAAAATAAAGCATGACTGTCAACAAAGTCCTAGTAAGAGCCTCTCGGATGTTTTAGGAAGGCAACTGCTTCTTAACATCCTCCAGTAGAAAATGAACTGCTTAAAATCCAGACGGTTACAACATGCAAGGTTGACCTTAACGGATACAAAATTGGTCCAAGAGGATTTGCAATATTGCCCTCCGCATGCTAGCGGGGCCTGCCGTGCACCTGCAGTGACAGTTAAATGAAAAGGTAAGGCATACAAATTTCACGCACAAGCACCTGTAACATCTCTCGGAAACCCTGCCATGCAGCTGCTCGGATTTGAAATCTACAGGGTTCACCACAGGAGAAATGAAGGTCACTGGCAGACATTAAAACTGACATGGTTCACATTTCAAAGTATCCATGTGGATAAAATATTTCTTCTCTGTTTTCATAAGTAACCGACCTCAAACAACATGGCCCAGTAATCTACGTCCTGTGGTTTAGACTTCAACACTGGACATTGCCCCTTATTCCTAACAGCTCCTTAAAACTCTCCGTTGATTTCTGACTAGTTCATTATTTTATTTAGTTGACTTTTGGGAAAGTCTATTACATTCAGAAGGAATTTTTAAGAGGAGCTTCTTTCATAGAAAAAGAACTTTCTTTCTGTTTGTGATACTGCATGCAAAAGATTTACTTTAAGTCAGCAAACATCTATTTGAATCTCTTTGATGCAAAGACCTGTGCTGGACGCTGTGGGGACAATGAGTCACGTTGGCACAGGAGTCAGCTGTGGGCCCAGCCCTCAAGCAGCCGCCAATTTTGCAGAGCAACAGGCTTAGAGGTAGCTGCTTTTCAGCTCTTACTGGTTTTAAAACACTGGAGACACAGCAGCACGTTCAGCTTTTTCTTGCCTCGGTATCTCACTTTACTCCTCTATTTTCCTTTTAACATGCAAATACGCCGCCCAGCCTCACCAGATAGCCTTGCCTTTTATTGTACAGAGAAATCCAGGACCATGGCGGGGGAGTAATGTGTGATGAGAGAAAAACAATGCAAACCATGCAGACTTTGGTTTGTAGGTCGGTTTAACCACTTCCTTGTGGTGTGATCAGATGTAATTTTTCAATGTGTTAGCCTCAATGTCTTCATCGATAAGACAGAAGTCCAAATTATTTTAAATTAATGTAGCAAAAGAATTACAGGTCATGAAGCACTGCACTTAAATCTCAAAGGAGGCACGGTGATCATCTTCTATGGACGCTTCATGCAAAGGGGGGATTCTACTTTCTAGAAAGGTTTATAGCAGCCCTCCCTGAAGACTGGATTAGATCGGGGCATACCACACGTCTCAGGACAGAATCACTCCTGGCCTAAGCAGAGAGGATATACTCCCACGGGGCTGCCGCACAGCGTGAGGTAGCCTGCTTCGGGCTGGAAGGTACATCTTTGAAATTTCCTCTTTCATCATAAAAAGTTGTAAGATTTTCATTTTACTCTAAAATATACTCCTGTTTATTATAATATAAATTTGGTATTCTTGATCTGTTAAATTAAATTCAAAACATTCTCCATACATATACGAAGGCGTCTTTGTCCCTGGCATGTTGTGCTACCTGGGAGTAGACACATTATGTGGGCTCAAAGGAGAAACAGACAGCTCTGAGTGCACAAATGGGACTCTAGAGCTGCAACACACAACACACTCCCCATAATTTTCCATTATAGAAATAAAGCCACTTACTGTTAACGGCCATGCTAAGGATCCCAGTTAAATTCTACATGAGCTTATCTGAGTTTCTGACTGTGCTCCTCAAAGCCTGACGACTGGGTACAACTATCAGGTCCCATCTCCCAAAATGCTAAGAAAGGATTAAGTTGATAGAAGACAACCATTAGCAATGCCTCGAAAATTAGATGGATAAAAAAACTCACATAGTAATTATTAATCACAAAGAAATGCCAACTGTAACCAAAATTAAAATGTAAATTGACGAAAGCAGCTTAAGACATAACAACTGCATTCCAAAGGAACAAACGAGACTAAGATCCCCATTTCATATCTCTTTTGGTTGAACGAATGAATGCATAACAAAGTACCGTCAAATGATGCCTAAATCGCTCTCCCCGGGAACACCAGAAGCAAGCACAAATGGACTTTGAGATAAATCTTTGCTAATCTCCAGGCCCAAGTGAATCTTTTAAGTCTGCAATTCATGGCTGCATTGCTTCAATAAGCTCAATGAATTTTATTTTAAGACAGATTTGAAGGCAGGAAAATTATAAAGCCGTTTATATCAAACAACAATGACATCAAAAACATGTCTTTATTGGAAGAGTTGAGGGAAACTACATGGTAGCACCACTTCTTAGATTTAATGCCCTGCTGGGAACTGGGTTTTAAAGAATGTGTCTGGAAGGTTAAATTTTGACCATGCAAACATGGTTATTTTTTAGTTTGTCTTCAGCTTTGGAAACTGAGGGACAATGAATAAAGTGGGAAAGAGGTACAAAGATGTGCCAGGCAGCCTTATAAGGAGCAAAGCAGGGAAAGAGTAGGCACGATTTTTTCCTTTTTGCCAAATAATATCATGGTAATAATTTTTATATTTTATATATTTTCAAATTTTACATTTTCAAATTTTAAAAGAATAATATTGTACAGTGAGATTCAAGGAGCAGAAATACTGTTTGCACTCGGGGGACACTGACAGGGGATGAGCCCCAACATACACACACTGGTTAGGGAAAGAAGAATTCAAGTATGTCTTTGGCTTTGCCCATGTCATTTTTATATGACTTAATATTGTTATTCCTGAGTCACATTGAGGTATCCAGGAATGTTTTGAACCTTTTGTTGAACTGGAAATATTAACCAATACAGCCAATGTAGTGGTTTTGCCTTCAAATGCTGTACTTTCTGTGCTTGGCTCAAGTTCTTGCTTTTTATTGAACTCATTATATTTTTATTCATAAACTTCAGACTACCAGTGGATAACCTTGAATAGATGGAGATCAAACCACTCCTGTTGGTAAGTAGAGGAGAGAACAGGCTGGATTCCAGAAGGGAAACTTCCGGTTCACATAAAACCTCAGGATGTTCTGGGTCCCAAATAGTTCACTTTTTGTTTAAGAGAGAGGGAAATATTTATCTTGAATGTAAACTCAAAGGACACAAATTGTGTACCTGAATTATATTTTAAGCCTAAAAATTGGCAATGAACAGCACATCTATCTTATGTATCTTCCTATGTATTATAACTACATGTGATTTGATAAGCAGCATCACTGAAAACCTCACCTTCGATTTCAACCTTTGTCAGCAGATGGACCACAAGCAAGTGTTTTCTCAGCTGGACTGAGTGATTTATAAGCTGTGAACAAGTGTGATCCTTCCCTTTTGCAGTCCATCGAACAGTCAGAGCCGTGTAGATGGCCTCCTTAAAGGCCTGGATTTTATATGGAAACTGAAGGTCAAAGAGATTATGCTATTCTCTTAAGGCCAAAAAGTTAGCTGTGTGGCACTGAGGCTCCTTGAATTATTATTCAAAAGGTAGATGAAAGAGATACCAATCTTTTCTTGTACAAAAGTATATGTTCGTAAAACACAAAAACAAATAAAATCATTACCTTGAATTAGTACAATAAGGAGTACACAGAAAAGGTATTTATAGATAAATTAACACTATCCTCCAATTTTAAACTATTATATGGTTAATTATATCTAACTTGATTAATGACGTATGATTTACATACATAACCAAAAACCTTTTATTTTCAAATCTGTAATTAATTGTGAATTTCATTTACCTCCAGGAAGATATACTATTTTAAAATAAAGACCAAAGGAATATATTTAAATGTAAATTCAAAAGTTAGTAAACCTTATATTAATAAAGGACACATTGATATTATGAATAGTGAAAGAGAAAGTAATTGCTGATGAATGGGAAAGTAATTACTGAGACCAGATTTGTTTTATAGATTCTTCCTAAATCTTTTGTACTGAGAAAGGTTTGCATTGTTCTCTCATAATAAAAAAAAGGCAAAGAAGCAAATGAGAAATGCTCAAACTCACAAATAACAATTAAAAACCCCAAATACTAATGATAAAAATAATCTCCTTTATCAAATGGGCAAAGACTAAAATTATGAACATATTCAATGCTGGAGAAGATGCATGAGGTAGCCCTCTCAATTATGGGCAATCAGAATCTAAAATGGTACAGTGTTCCTGGAAAAACTTTGGCAATATACATCAAGACCTTAAAAATGTCCATTACTATTAACCTATTTCCATTTCTATGACTATGTTCTTAGATTCAAAGCATGAAGTCAATCATTTCTTTGAAAGAATATGGATTTCAATCTTAGCTATTTTTTAAAACACTAGAAATAATTTAAATGATCAAAAACTGGAAATGGTTAAAGAGAATATCCCCAGATGACAAAATCTTAGGTACCTATTTGAAGAAAATTGTTTTCATGGAATAGTTCATAGCAGAGAAAATCTATTATGATGTCATGATAATGAAAAAAAGATACAAAACTATACATACAGCACAATTACATACTGCACATATATATGCATGCAAATATTTAGGCATATTAAGATACTGGAAAGAATTAAACCAACATTTTACTAACCATAGAAGTAAAAGTCATTTCTAACATTTTTCTAGTTTATTGTGAATTATTTCTAAATCAAAAGATAAAGTATTATGAGGAAAAAACCTAAAAGGATCACCAAAAATACAATGTAGAGTACTGGAGTATCCTTGTGCAGGCTTTCGTGACATTTTTATGCATGGACCCATAGGGCATTCCTCTGCCACCTTGAACACAGGACCTTATTCAATCAAGTGGTTGGTTATATACACACGCACTTAAATTTAATTGAAAACAGTAGCTTCTATTTATAAAATCCCCCAAAAGTAATAATACGAAAAATTTTACTGCAACAATATTATTTTTCCAGCAATTATCGCCCTGTGCATCTGAGAGGTGGCTCATTTTCTTCAAAAGATGTTGCCAGCTATTAATATAAAACTGACAGCTTAGCAGCAGGGAACAGGCAGGGCATTGCTCATAGTAAGATAATATGATCATCACCACATATTTTAATGTCATCTTTATCAACTTTAATGGAAGGTTTAAAATACTGACTGGTGGGCTGCATTCTGGCTTACATAAAACTGTTTTGAATTTTTCCTCTGAGAAATTGAAAAGTGATTTTAATTATCTACTGCTATCAGAGCAGTTGCGTTCTCATCTTTAGCACTTTCCAATTCCTCTCCTGAAATACCAAAAGCATCATCTTAGCTGTTCCTCTTGCCTGCTGAAGGCATTCAGCATACGCAGTCATTCGCCTTGCCAAGGGAGGTTGAAATGCTGCATTTTAAAAGCAATATTGTGCTACTTCCTGCCATAGGAGTGACTAAACATGCAGCAAAAAGAAAAACATGTCTCATTTTTATTCCTTGTTGGAAACAGGTTTGTTCAACAGAGGTTGTTAAGGCTTTTAGGCTTCTATTAGTCAACATTTTAATTTAAATTTATTAACGACTAGAAATACTATGTTAGGATTATTAATATCTACTAATCACGAAATCATAAAATTTAAAGCAACTTTAAAAGGGCATCTAGAACAGTCTGAAAAGCCAAAGAGAGACAACACTTAGAATGGCTAGGGTGTGTAACTATTTTTGCTCAAAAGTCTGAAACAAAAGATTCTTTAATTTTATTCATTAATTCATTTTGGCATTTCACTAAAAAGTTCTTTCTGATATGAGGGCTAAGTCCCTACCATTGCAATTTAAGCCTCTTAGCCAACCTTAGAGAATATGTAATGAAGCTAATTTCTTTTGCTTTTCTCATTTGAATAGTATAGACTAAGGAATTCTACTCTCAACTGTCTACTCTGCAGATTAAATAGACAGTTTCTTCTACTTTGTCCTAGGCTTCTAAACTATAATTCAAATCTAAGCATTTTCCCTTTTTCCCTGACAGAAAATCTCCACATTTTCTTTCTGTCCTTTTATTCACTGAGGTTAGAAATAACCATGTCCAAAACTAGCTACAGGCTTTCATTTTGGCTGTATGAGTGTGTTTGAAACCCCAACATAAATATAGGCAAATATGTGGAAGAACTGAATTGCATGGAAAAGACATTTTAAAAATAAAATGCATGGGCTACATAGTCCAAGAATAAATGGTGCTCATAAATTGTTATTCTATTCCTAATGTTAGCATCACATTTTAATTTTATTTTAGAACTCACTGATCTGCATGAGTTTACATCTTATACTCAAATACATGAGTTTACATTTTAGTACCAGTTAACATGACTATTTTTCGATGTCATCTTACATATCTTCGGACCCTATTTGACTAGTGACTCAATAACTGGCATTTTAAATAGTGTCATCACATTAAAATATACCCAAATTGGGTGGACAGCATCAAAATGAAGCGGACACTCCTCAGGAAAGAGAGGTCGCCGAGGAAGGTTCACAAGGGAAGACAGTACCAGGAGCACAGGAAGAGGAGAGTGACACGGTTTTCAGATCCTTACCTGACATCTGTGCACGTTATGCAAGTGATGTCTCGACTATTTGTTGTGATCAGGTTCAAAGCTACTGATGTTTCCTTGTTGGAGGTTGGGTGTGCTCCACATTTAAAGAAAAATTCCTGAAAGAAGGAGAAATACGATCACACATGGATCCCAGCTTCCTATTTTTCCTTCTCTAAACATTTCGACAGTAAACAATCTCTGTGGGCAAGAGAATAAATCTGTTATTGGTTATGAGATAGAAATAAACCGGTGTCAGATGTCGTGAGAGACAGAAGGCCCTCATGGCAAACTGGTCAAAGATGCCCTTTGAGAAGGGTCCGGTGTCCGTGCAGCCAGCCCTGCCTTTGCTCTTTACGCCCGGGGCCTGGGGAGACGCTCTGTGCTCCTGGTCTAGCGATGCCTCTGGATAACAAGGGAGTCTAGAAGAATAACAGAGTGTGGATGCAGGAGGAAGCTGAAAATAGCATCTCACAAATGAAGAAAGGGAGACCTGGAGCCACGAAATGATTTGCCTGTGGTCAAATAATAAGACGACGCCAGGAGGTAACAGCTTCCTACAGGGAAAGCTGGAGCTTTTTCTCAGCATCACTACATGGCTGACCATTTAGCAGTGCAAGGAAGCTACAGAGCCCTCCTGTAAATAACCACACAGTACACACGGACGTCTGGTGGACACACACACAGGATGGCAGCGGACCATGGCTCTCTCAGCCCACGTGCAGCCTGCCCCCTCCCCGCCTCGCCTCAGCACCCCGGGCTTCCCTGGGCACTCACGTCACCCTCTGTACCCACGCCAGGCAGCTGGGACTGTCTGAATCCCATCCCTCTCCTCTTCTTACTTCCTTTCCCCAGCCACGTCCTGTAATATATTCCTTTATTTAGCTTTTTGCATAGGTCACATTTTCATTGAAAATATTCTCCCTTCTCAATCAAAAAAATCTGTTTTTATTTTTCTTCATTTCTTTCTTTTCTAAATTTCTATATTTGTTTTCACATCTTTTCTTCCCATTACACCAAGGCATTTGGCCTGTAATTGCTCTTCTTGTCCAACAGCCTTCCCTGACACTAGCATCTATAAAGCTAAATTTCCTGCTACTGCAAAAAATCTATACAAATATATGACTGGATGATAGAAGCAGCCCTGCACACGACACCTACTCCTCACTTCATCTTCCCTTTAAACATTAGACCTGGTGTCAACAAACTTTTATGTGAAGTGCCAGAGATTAAATATTAAATGTTTTCAGTTTTGTGGGCTATATGGTCTTCGTCACACTTCTCAACTAAGTGTTATAGCCCCAAAGCAGTCATAGACAAAATGCAAATTAACACGTGTGACTATGTCCTAAAAAAACTTTATTTACAGAAATGTGTGGCAAGTTGGGTTTTGCCTGCAGGCCATAGTTTGTCCACCCTGCCATGTCTGTGGAATGTCTGATGCATCCCTGTATCCCAGCAGAGCCTGCAGAGGAAAGGCATTCCATATAGTTCTTAGGACAGCAATAGATTTATTTAGTGAATGCTATTGTTGTCGCCTTATGTATTTGACAGCACCACTTAATTTATTCTTTCCCTACTTATGATCTTACTCACCCCACTCTCCGTGAGTGACACTGGTGCGTCTCAAACTCCAGGGTGCCTCAGAACCACCTGGGGTGGGGGCATTGGGCTGTTAAACTAGAGACCGCTGAGCTCCCCCCCATATCTTCTAAATTCTGGGGTGGGGTCAATGATTTGCATTTCTAACAAGTTGCCAGGTGATGGGACCACTGCTCTGGGAACCACACTGTGAGAACCTTTGAGTTACATCAACATCAGTAGCAAAGTGAGTAAATTCTATTCTCCTAGAAAACTATAGCTCTAGCAGACCTTGCTTACTGCACCTGAAAATAATGCCACATCTCAGGTAAAATATGATATTTTCAAAAAATCTGGAGTGTGCCATTTTAAAGAGAAGTGTCCAAAAGCTAAGGGTTTAGAATCCAGGCTGTTCTTCATTATGAGTTTCTAACCAAGCCCAGATGGTATAATTAGTAGCTAACTGAAACTTACCCTAGCTGGGGCGTGGCATATTAGCCGACCCTCCTACCTGCAGTGCTCAACCCACGGAGTCTTGCTCGAATAGATGGGATGTCCAGGATGTGGACCAGAGCCCGAGGTTGGGCACGTCCAGAGAGTCCTGCCCATGAGCCCAGGTCCTTCCCTGGAGCAGCAGGGAAATCACACTGGCTGACTTTTTTTCTTTTTTCTTTTTTTTTTCCTGAACACATGGGATGCCATTCTTTTCACTCAATCTTTCGAAATGCTACAAATCCAGTCCTTCAAAGGCCAGTTCAAGGATACTAAGAGAAAGATTTAAAACAATTCCTGACCACTAAAACAAAAAGTTTGAAGGACATGACCGACCCTTATGAAATACATTAAGCTAGCTGCAACTGCTTTTTGCAGACATGAAAAAAATCCTCATTCATAACATAAAGTAATTCCTCCAAAATAGCTGAGTTGGCTGGACTATTGAGAAGGTATTTCATATACAGATAAATAGATAGAAAGCATTTATATTTTTTCTTAGCTTGCAGAAAACTACTGGTCGACATTCAGCTAACAAATCACAAATGGTTCTTACACTAGATAGAACTCAGCCAGATAAAAGCCTTTTTATTGGGGGTGGATGTTTATAGATAATAGTATAAGGAGTCACAGATGTTTGGAAAAATCCAGTAATTCATATGGTGTGATAAAACTAAAATACAAATTATCAACTCTGCATATTAAATATGTATGTCTCATCAGTGAATTTCAGTGCTTTCTCCACCAATTTTTATGAGAGAAGGCTTTCTATATTTTTCTGTAGTATGAGAGTAATTGACAAGAACTCTGAAGGATCTGAGATTTTACCCAGCTTGCAAGCTAACAAGCTAGTCAGCCGTAGTACCGTGGATGCTGGCAGAAGACAAGAGACTCCCAGATCAGAGACAAAGGACTGTGGGACTCAGAGCACAGGCAGAAAGACGCATAAGCACCATGTTCCGTCAGCTCCCCTGCCCCGTCTCCCTCAGGCCTGATGCTGAGAGACTCAGCACTGCTGCATGTGCGGTGGTTCTGCATCTCAGCTGAGGACCCTGAGCAGAGGGAACTCAAATCGTGTACAAGGAGCTATAAGCCAGCCTTCCTTTTGCCCTGAAAGGAGACACTGTCCTTATTATGCTGAGTAACAAGCAAATCTGCCTTCTGATCTGGAGAGAGACACTATCTCTACCTTGCAAGCTCATTTGCTATCCAGCTTTCTTGAAAACATGGTCCAGGACAAAAGGGTAGTTAGTGCCTCTCTCACAAGACCCCATGGAGAACTGTCTCCCAGTAGTAACAATGCCTTTCTTACAGGCTATTTAGCAGAGTGATCTGGTCATTTCCTCTGCTATACAAGCCGTGGGCTAGGATTTTCAGAGTTTTTTTCTAACATTGCCAATCTGCATTCAGAAACAAACAAACAATAAAGCAAAACAGCATAAGTTAGAAGAGGCTTCTTCAAAAATTTTACCTTGTGTATCTGAGAAAGCTTGCTTACATAGGGCTATCATCTCACAATTGCATAACTCTTTGGGGGTAACTGCCTATGAATTCTGCTTTTCTAATTGTTCAGGTTTAAAAAAATCAAGGAAGCCAAAGCTGGGAAAGTCCAAGCAGACTGGTCAGAGAGCAGCAGCACTGTGGGGGCACTGAGGCACAGCAGGGCCCCCGCAAGTGGCCCAGGAAACATCTCGAGCTGGGCTGAGTGGCAGCAGTTACAGCCAAGGGCCAGGCTGCTCAAGGCTCCCTCGCTCTAGTTGCAGTGGCGTTGGGCGTTGGCCAGCGGAGCTGCTTCTGGGTCACTAGGGAAGCTGTCCCCTGTGGGAGCAGCAGGGACAATGTCTCATTCCTCAGGGAGAACAGCTGTCAGTGTGGGTGAGGCCAGTACAGAGTCCTTAGCTGTGGGTAAATACAGAGTCTTAGAGGGGCCACCTCACCTCGTAGAAATGCAAGTTTGCAGATGGATCAGCTACAAAAAAGACAAATAACAAGTCCTGTTAAATTAAATGATTCCTCCACCTAACCAGGAGCCGTATTTCCCACTGGCCAGCTCATTTCATTTGGGTCCATATGCTCACTTCTGGGAAACCTTAATTTGCTAGGGAGCTACACTATGACAACAACTGGCCAGTGTGGTTTTCAAATGATAGTCTCAACTATTTTTTTAAAAAGACCAAAAACAATAAGGCCTTAGAAAATGTGCGTGGCTTTGTATTGTGACACTGTTAAGTGCTACCTAAGCATTTTCTACCTTATTAGTGTTAAATAGAAAATCCAAACCCAACAAATTTGTATTCCTTAAGTTCTTAGAAACCAAACTCATATTTTTACTGCTGCTTTGGATAAGGCCCTTGGATTTCATCATAACGCACCTGTCCTCTCATTCCAGATGGTAGAGGCCTGACTCTCTAATTCATGTCAGACCCACAGAAATCAAATTTGTACCTAGCAGAAAGCACCAGGAACACTTCAACTCGACTATTGGCACCATTCTCGGAAGTCACTCCCTTTCTGTTCAGTCCACCAGGACACTTCACTCATGACCATGAGCAGTGCCAGTCACAAACCAAGGGGGAAGGTACAGCAACACGCACAATAAATAAACCAGAAAAACCAGAAAATTAAGTCAATGCCAAGAACCCAATTGTATGAAAACTTATAGAATCATAAGCTAATTAGTCAACTCCAAATAAAATTTGATAGGTTCCAAATTACTGTAAAATAGCTGACAACTGGCTTGAAAGCCCTGCTTGTCCCAGGCACGATCTAGTCAAACCTGAAAAGACAGTTAGCAATAAGACCTGACTTCTCATTGACCCATGAACCTTCTAATAGCTTTTATTGAACATCCTAAAGTTAAAAATTTTTACAGGTATTGTTTGGCAACTATGTTTTTCCAAATAAAGTATTATATCTACCTTTACAAAGAGTTAATTTCCATTTCAGTCTTCTTACCTAATCCTTCTTACCTAATATTCCCAAAGGAAAAATATCTTTCTCTTGATAAAGTATCTAATAGAAAGGACACCCACTAAGGAGGTGGCAATGGGTGGGTGGTTTGCACTTAACAAATAACTGTGTGGCCATTTGCATGGCTCAGGGTCTAGAAGGAAACAGGGCCCACAGCAGGTAGTTCACCTGAGGGAATTGAATAGGAAGATCTAGTTACAATGGCGGTGGAAGCACAGAAGAGCTAAACAGGGGAAGGAAGCCATCCTGAGATCAGCCTAACTGGAAGCAGCTGCCACCTAGGGTCGGGAACCCGGGGAGAAGTTGGCAGAGTCACTGCAACTCCGCAGTGGGCTGTCTGGTGGGAGCTGGGACAACGAAGGAGATGCAGCCACCTCCAGAGATGCCCCTGGAGAGAGAGCGGCATCCCTGGCCTCTGCCTCCTCTCTGCCCTCCGGCCACAGCCAGCCCCGACACACACAGCTGAGAGGCAGCATGGGTCCCCAAAGCCACCGGCAGATGACTGCCACACCATTATGAGGCAGATTCAGTCCATGGAATCAGAAGTCTCCAGGTGTCACTCTTTGTTAGTGGTGACATATTCTAATTAGCGTCCAAAAAAGAGGAAAAAAAGGATACATTCAGATATTGCTCTGTGAAATGTATTAAAGATACATAAATACTTAACACCGTTTGTGTACTGAGTTTAAACTCAACTATACTTGGCCAAAGACTATCCATCCAAATTCTCTGATGAGATTAACTGAAGATACAGGGCCATGGTCACTACTTAGGAGATAAACTAGTAATAAGCATCTTACATCTACATCAAAGAAGCTCTCACAGTTACCAAGTTAAGACAGACACCTGTCACTCCCAATCAATCTAAATGTCTCTCACAGAACTAAAACCCTGTCTGTAGCCTCGGACATTCCCCAGTGCCTGTCTCCTCAGAAACCGTCCAGGCTGGAGCAGCTCCTTATTTGGTGAGATACGGATTCTTTTGTTAGAAACAGCTATTAGTTTTAAGTCTTATTAATAATGAAACTTCTGAATGGATAATGTTAATAGTAAAGTTGTAATCTTCTCCAAGTTGGAACATGCCAAAGTGTAGGGACGACACTGTCTGCCCGGTACACAAGTGAAGCCCTGGCCACAGCCACGCCCAGGCTCGCTCATCTTGTCACTTCATTGCTGTGTCTCAGCCTTCACGCCAAACTATTGGACGTGCTTGGTGTCACATAAACCCAGAACCTCACTCTATCAGTTCTAATGTAAAATAACTATGCAACTTGCTGGATTGTATAATATGTGTAGGCTTTGTTAATTTAACAGCGCCAGTTTTAAAATGAGGTTACACCTAGTCAAACAAATCAAATCTAAAAAGTCAATGAGTCTGTTATCACGTTCAATAACAAGTTTGTTTTCTCTCAAGAAGGTGTTAACAAAGCCTCTAGATGATGTGCAACGTTTATCAGGAGAAAGAAAATCAATACACTCCCACAAAAAGCAAAATCATGTTGAATCTGTGCTGGATGGAGCCCATCAGATGCTCCTCTCCACACTACAGCCACTCTCAGCACCTGGAGAAGGCTGTCCACCTCCTTCAGGGCCCTCTGTTGTGTAACTAGAAGTGCATGCATTCTGTGCATATGAACACACACACACACACACACACACACTCACACCCTGAAGGTATGCACTCCCCACTCTAAGCCAAGCCATTTTAAGTAGGAAGAAATACAAATCTAGCACATGATCCTCTAATTTCACCGGTGTCAGGTATAATAGCATTGTTATTTTGATATTAATACAGCTATTGGTATATTTTTAATGTATTTTAAAATTTTTTTATTACTAAATAAAGTTAGAAGTATACACCAGGTCTGTTCCCTAGGCCAATGTTTAAAAGGTAATAAAAATGAAAATAAAATTATAAAATACAAAAGGTTCTGAAAACTCAAAATTTTATTTTCTTCTCTAAATTTGGCACTAAATTTAATTTATGGCAAAACCTTACATAAACTGGCCTGACATTATTTTCAGTCTAAATTTATCCCACTTAGAGTGAATATTCATAAGTTTCACTGAAAATTAATAGTTTTTTTTTAAATGATAGTATGTAAATACTCCTGGAGATATTTGAGAGTTAAAATGTATGAATTGCATAATCTTTCTAAAATCTAAAAATTTCTAAATTCAAAACACTTCTTACCCCCAGGGTAATAGATAAGCAATTATGATTCTAAAACATAAAATTGCCTAATATTTTCACTAATCCAGCAGGATGGTCCTTAAAGTACTAGATACAGTCATTTATGTCAATCATTACAATGCTATTTTTAATTCAGTCCAGTTTTAATATACTTTAATTGTATATAAATAAATCCATATATATTTCCTACATTTCCCTTTAATGCCAGATATACACAACTAACAATTTTTTTATGGTACATGCCTTCTAGAAATCCAACTGCGAAACAAAAGCTGACAAACACAAAACTCTTATCTCCCCTTCTACGTCTGTGCTGCAAGTTCTTTGACGTGCCTGGACTGGAAGTTTATTCCAGGTGTAATGCCACTCAGTCATAGTTTGTATTTGTTATTTTAATAATAAAAAGGGAGATTGTTAAAGTAGATATTTACAATGATTCCTGAAGAGTAAAATAAAAGGTTTGCAGTCATTACTGATCCTTATAAAATGCATAAGTTTATTCAGACAAGAAAAAAAAATATCCTCATCCCAGCTCAAAAAAATTGTTCAAACATGCTCAGACGGCTGTACCTCCTTTCCCTCCACTAGCCCAGGGTGAACAAGCAGCTCTGGCCTAATCAATCAGAATCCAACAGTCCCTCACATGACCACATGGATATAGACACAGATACCTGTCTGAGAACAGAGCTAGTGCTCAGAAGGGAACAGGAGGGAGGGGGAGGGAGAGAGAGTCAGTCCAATGTCATCATTTGTACCTGTGCCCTCTCTTGCTTTTGCCCATGGTTTTCCCTCAGCAGGGTCTGTTTTCCTCCTCCTGCCTTCCCACCCATTTTGCCTTTCAAACCCCCAGGTGACCTTCAGGCCACCCCATATGTGTCACCAGCCCTGAGGCCCTCCCTGATTCTGCAGGGCTGGGGGAGAGACATCTCTGTGCCCTGGCTCTAGAGCACTGGCATCACCTGTCTGCCCATCAGAGGTGTCCACATGGTTGAATGAACAAGCTCTTTCCACTTATTTGAAGAATAAGAAAAGAAAGTTCAGGAGAACTCACTAGGGTACAGGGTCATGCCAGGGGACAACAGACATTCCCACTCCTGGGAATCAAGGGATTTCCTCTGTTCTTTTCCCCCTCTTTGGTTAGTCTGTACCTTCCTCTTCACTTTTATTGCTGCTCTTGTTGAATCTACTGTGCTGCTTATTTTGAAATCAGCCTCCCACCTGGACCCCCCTTGCTCCCTGAACCAAGTGAGGTCAGAAGGATATTGTTACTTTTCTCTCACAGCCTGAGGCTGAGAAATGCAGCAACTATGACTTCAAAGCGTCCAGTCTGGGTAGGGAAAATGCAAGAGAAACATACCTTTTGGTAGCAATAATTCACAAAATGATAATATAAGTTCTTTTTGGCTACAAGCAAGGAGAAATATTGAGCAATAAAAAAACACCCTAGCTTTAAAACATTTTAAATGACTTTAGACTTGGAATCTAAACTTTTTCCCCTCAAAAGTCCTTGTTTCTTTAGCAAGCAGAATTTAAAGCTTCTTTTTATTCCTGTCTTCTTTATCGCAGGCAACCATAAACACTCCACTCAGGACAAAACTGGGCACAGACAAGTGCGTTACATGCTTTAATAGTTTCTCACATTCTCTGTATTTACTTTATTTCCTCATTAGAAAGGGAAGAAAATAAAATATAATTTGGAAATTTACCTGTGAACTATACACAGGAAAACTAAGATGAATAAAACTAGGAAGTAAATGTTACATTGAGTGTTTTTTTATGTGCCAGTATAACCAATTACAAATGGGAGAATTAAAACTTCAACCATCCATTCTATTTATGCAAAATATATATAGATGACCGTATTCATGTATGTTTTATATACAGTCGTCCCTTGGTTCTGGGACCCCCCACGGATACCAGAAGCCTCAGATATTTGAGTCCCTTATATAAAACGGTGTGGCATTTGCATATAACCTACAAACATTCTCCCACGTATATTAAATCATCTCCAGGTTACTTATAATACGTATCACAACGTAAATACTATGAAAATAGTTGTTATCCTGTATTGGTTTTAGAATTTGTATCATTTTTTATTACTGTATTATATATTTTTTATCTTTTTAAAAATATGTTTGATCTGTAATTGGTTGAATCCATGGATGTGGAACCTACAGAAATGCAGGGCAAAGTGTGTTTTATACATACATATATATTTCCATCGACTGGCCAATTTCAGATCAAATTGATTAATACCTCATCTATAATAAGATAAATAACAAAGAGAAACATCAAATCTTTTGAATCATGACTGTGCCATTCAAATAATTTACTTATATGCCTCTCCCAAATTCTTTGAGAACTGTATGCTGTGCTGGAGAGACCAAGACAGCTCAGGCCTAAGAGATCACTCAGCCCAGTAGATAAGAGACACGTAAAATAAGGGATCACAAGGAACAGACAGAGGGGACATCTCCCCCTCTTCTCCAGGCTTCTCACTGCAAAACTTAGGCAATGCTCAGAGATGGCATCTATGTGCAGTTTGTGTGTGAGTGGAAAGTCTCCTGGACAGTCCCACGCCACCCCAGGAGGGACCAGGCAGCAGTCCCCCGGCCCTCCATCAGTGCCCTGGGACAAGTCAGCTCTTCCTGTAAGACTTTTTTTTTTTCAATCTAAAGAAAATTCTTAAAGAAACATACCTAGGACACAATAAAGTGCTTCCATCAGGTTAAATGTAATTTGAGAATATAATTTAAGAATTTTAAAATTCAATGAAAAACTAAAAAAAAATAAGTAAAAAGAAACGCAGAGGCAGATAAAACCTGTTCATAAAATGGAAACCATGAGTGAAAAGCTCAGAGCCATGAATAGGAGAGTGAGGAGCTCACTATGAAACCAAAACAGAGAGGAGAATCAAAGATGTAACAGAAGGATTTTCTGTGGGCCAAACCATGGACATTTCTAAGCTACCCAAATAAACACAAATAATAGAATAAGGTAAAACAACGTCTTAATTCACATGAAGAAACTTGTATACTTTTAATTTAAAAGGTCAATAAAGCTATTAGACAAGTCAATTATATTTCAATTTACTCAAGAATGATATAAAAATTCAAAATAAATTATTTGCAAGTTAAACCAAGAATATTAAAATATGAATACACTGTTGACATTTGATTATTTAAGGAATAGTTATTGAACATCATCTCTGTACCAGATAATATTCTAGGTGCTAAATACAGTGGTAAACAAAATAGTCATGGTGCATATTCGAGAATAAAAAGACAATAAACAACAAGAAATAAATACATGATATATATCTAGGCACTAAGAAAGTAAGGTAGGAGTAAAAGTTTATTTCAAAGTATAAAGGTACCTCAATCTCCACATATTTATCAATTAATTCATACCATCCAAAACTTAAAGGAGATATTAATATATGTGATTGGTCAATGACAAACCCAAATCACTTGATCAAATTTAGAAGCCACTCCTAATAAAACAGTGTGCAATTTTTTAAATCAGCTACTTTAAACATGACAAATAAAAGTTATCATAAATTTAATAAAATCATTTGCCAAAAAAGTTATAATAATCAGGCACTAGATGAAAATGCTCACCAGTACTGGTATTACCCATTGCTGAATTAGGAAACAGAACATGTATCATTAATGTTACAAAAAAAATTGACTTTGTTTCCAGATAATATGATGGCACACCTGAAATCCAGAGATTCAACGAAAAGCTATTAAAATTAATGAGAAAATTTTGTTAAGTGGCTGGATGCAGACTATATAATAAAAAAAAAAAGATTTTCTTCATAATAGCAAAATCCAGTGAGAAATGAAATGGAAAAAAAAATCTCATTCCTACTATTGACAAAAGCTGCAAAATATGGATACATTTACTCAACAAGAAAGGCAAAGTACCTACTAAAAGTATTTAAAAATAAAGGCCTTAGAAAATGAAGAGGCAAAATATTCTGAATGTAAGGGGTTCTTTTCATTTAAATCATAGTCCTTGGGTTTAGATATAATTTTGGTTCAAGTCACACTGGAATGCCAGGTGGAATTTTTGGAGGAGGGGAACAAGGAAAATTGGACACAAAGATTTTTAAAAAATCATATGAAAAATAAATGTGTAAGAATTTACAAGACACTTTTGAATAATGAGAGCAATGCCCTAGCAGACATTACAACTTATTGTAATCTGTTAAGCTATTACAAGGCAAAAAATATATAATAGTTGCATAGAAATATATAAATACATAAAGAGTGGAAAATAATAGAGAATCAAGAAATACCTGTAAGTATATATGTAACATAAAATATAACAAAATTGGCATTTCCAATCAGTGGGGCAAGAATGGGTTATTTAATAAATGGTGGGGATACAACCGAATAGCCCATAGTTAGAGTGAATAGGTCATTACTCATCATTGCAGAAAAGAATTTCAGATGGATTAAATATCTAAATATTAAAACAAAAATTCTAATAAAATATTAGATAGAAAATATAGGTGGCAATTCATATAAACTTTCAATGGCAGTGTTGGGAAGATCTTTAGAAAAAACATAAACTGAGTGTCTCTAAATAATGAAAAATGCTCTGCACTTAAAAAATTTTGCAATGGGAAAAGACAAAAATGTTTACAGAATATACAGTAGACCAAAGGTTGATACAGTTACTCTTAAAAATATCTTGAGAAGGTACAGCATAGCAAGACAGGACTCACCTATAATAACCTTGAATTAAATTCCCCACTTAAAAGATATAAATTGGCTGAATGGATAAGAGTGCTTGAACCAACCATATGCTTCCTGCAAGAAATTCACTTCACCTACAAAGACACATACAGTCTGAAAGTGAAGAGATGGATAAAGATATTCCATGCAAATGGAAACTGAAAGCAAGGAAGAGTAGCTATAATCATATCATATAAAACAGATTTTAGGCCCAAAATTGTAAAAAGAGACAAAGAAGGTCATCATATACTGTTAAAGGAATCGATTCAGCAAGAGGGTATAACAATTGTAAATACACATTCATACAACACTGGAGCACTCAGATATATAAAGCAAATATTAGTAGATCCAAAGGGAGAGACAGACTCCAATACAATAATAGTTCAGGACTTCAACACCCCACCACAGCAGTGTACAGACCAGTTAGACAGAAAATCAACAAAGAAGCATTGGATTTAAATTGCACTTTAGATCAAATAGACATAACAGATATTTACAGAACATTTTATCCAACATCTGCAGAATACATATTCTTCTCATCAGCACATGGAACAGTCTCTGGGTGAGATCATATGTTAGGACAACAAAAAAAGTCTCAACAAATTTTTAAAAATCAAAGTCATATGAAATATCTCCTATAATAGAATAAAACTAGAAATCAATAACCAGACTGACTCTGGAAACTGTATACACACATGGAAATTAAACATCCTCCTGAATGACCAGAGTGCCAATGAAGAAAGTAAGGAAATAAAAAAAAAATGTCTTTAAACAACTGAAAACCAAAAAATATCAAAAGTTTACAACAATAAACACCTACATCAAGAAAAGTAGAAAGATTTCAAAAAACCACCTAATAGTGCATCTTAAGGAAGTAGAATAGCAAGAACAAACCAGACCCAAAATTAGCAGAAGGAAAGAAATCATAAAGTTCAGAGGAAAACTAAATGAAATAGAGACTGAAAAAAATACAAAGGATTAACTAAACAAGGAGTTGGTTTTTTGAAGAGAAACAAAATCAGTAAACTACTAGCTAGATTAAAAAAGAGAGAGAGACAAGAATAAAATTAGAAACAAAAAATAGCACATTACAATGGATACCACAGAAATACAAAGGATCACTAGAGACTATTTTGAACAACCATACACTAACAAATTTTAAAATCTAGAGGAAGTGGATAAATTCCTGGACACATACAACCTACCAAGATTGAATCAGGAATAAACAGAAAATCTGAACAGACGAATAAAAAGTAATGATATTGAATCAGTAATAAAAAATTTCCCAACAAAGAAAAGCCCAGGACTGCATCACTTTACTGCTGAATTCTACCAAACTTTTAAAGAAGAACTAACACCAATTTTTCTCAAACTATTCCAAAAAATTGAAGAGGATGAAATTTTTCCTAACTCATTCTATGAGGCCAGCACTGCCCTGATAAAAAAACAGACAAGAACACAACAGAAAAAGAAAACTAGAGGCCAATATTCCTGATTGATGAACAGAGACAAAAAAATCCTCAACAAAATAGCATGCCATTTTCAGGCTGGCTGTCTGCCCTCAGTTCTTGGTGTGCTCTTGGTCAAAGAATGACCAAGTCCTCTGATTCCTTGCTTGGAAAAATCACCAGCAAGGCTAATAGACAGAGTAACTAACCCCAAACTGGAAGCAGTTTCACACAAGCAGCTCTTTATTGTAAAACAAAACAGGTATGTCTTTGATAGTGGAGAAAGACAGACCAACTGACTGACTGACCAACCTACCTACCCACTCTCTCTCTGACTTCTTAGATTGTTTTCCTTTATTAGCTCAGTCTGGAGGAGGCCTCTCAGGAGCTGTGGGATTTTATCAAATAATCAACAGGTGTCCTCAAAATTCCATCTGTGTATACAAGCTCCCTCTAAGAGCTTGTAGGGGTGGGTGAACCACTATGTGGATTTAAGCTAATGGCACAATAATTACCTTTAGGTTACTCTAGGTCACTTTCTATATCCTATCATGTCTGGGCTGGGGCATTCCCAGAGTGATAAAGGAGTCCCTCCTTCCCCAGGTGAGGCAGTTGCTTGGGATAGGATGAAAGGTGGGGGAACACCAAAATGGGGTGCCCACCCTTATCCTGCCCAGGTGGAGCAATTGCTCTAAACAGCACCAAAGTGGAAAACCCTTGTCCCAAGAAGAGCCAGAGATCCTAACTATGGATGCAAGAATGGTTCAACACATGTAAATGTAGCACA
>CM052441.1:4779628-4815804 GCA_028533085.1 Varecia variegata | reverse complement strand
CACCTGGGGTTCTGCTAACTCTTCTTGACTGTTAGGAGCTTTATCGAGTCAACCTAACTGGCCATAAGTTACAACTTGTGGATTCTGTGTAGTGTCCCTGTGCCTTCCTGCATGGGGACTCCATACCATAAACAAGCAGTTTCTTCCCCCAATCACCTAACTCAACACCAGCCAACTAGATGACTTCCCTCAAGGCACTGTGGTAGAGGGATGGTGGGCGTTATTTCCATTACACTTTTCAAATCAGCTGGGTCAATCTGCCTATCAGAACATACTGAGTTACATAAGGCACCTGCTATTCCGTTACTACTGTGGAATGCTCCTCCTTACCCTGCTCGTACAAATCTAGCTTCTTTCCAGAAAACCAGCCATTACATTACTTAGGCTTTTTATTACTGATTGAAATACTATTCCCAAACCAAAATATATGTAAGTAAACTCAAGTTGCACAGAGTTGTCAGTATTTTTTAGCTGCAAATATTCCTTTCGCCACCAACACCTGGTACTCAGTGACTATATCATTACTTGGCTGGTTATATACAAGCCCATCTGTGCAAAAACGGCCAAAAACCTGCTCATAGTTGGCCAGACCTGTGTCCTCAAACGTGGGTGCCAGGCAATGACGAGCTGTGATGACCTTCATAACTCTGTGAAAGCAAGAGAGCTGATAAAAATGTTTTATATGTGGCAATAATAAACGTGTTTATTACAAAATATATTAAAATAACGTAAAAATTTACATTTAAATAATTATAAAGCCCTTTAAATATAATATATCATCTAATCTTTCCTTTATGAGGATTTTTAGGAAGTATGGGTTTTACCATCTCAGCTTTAGTGAGGAGGTAATACCAATAACACTTCTGGATAATCTATGGATATGAAAATCATGAGGTGACTATTTTTAGCCTATTTTTCAGCCTCAACTCCTTCTACACACATAGTAGATAGACTGTCATAAGTCTTGATTTGTGCTATAATGGTTGCTAAGAAATTTTTCATTTATCTGTAAATCTTAATTGACATTAAATTATGTTTTGCTAAATATTTTATAACTTCCTTTTGCGAACCTGGAAATGATATATTAGCTACATATATGAAAACTCTCATACATTTACATACAAATAAATGTTTATATGTTTTGTCAAATTTCTACGTTTGTCTGACAAAGATAAATCAAGTTACCCATGTAATCTGAGCAAGCAGTGCCTGTGTTGCTGGGGCTCCAGGCCAGTTCATCCTGGTTATAGCTTTGCACTCTGGTACCAGGTAGCTACTGTTTCATTAGCTACAGTTGCCCATCACGCTGAGATTGCAGTACTTAAACACCACCACCACCATTTATTCACACTTTCAATGAGAGAAAGTTTAAATGAATTTTCTCGGCTCCGGTAAAGTCTTAAGAGAGTAAAAGAGCAAGAGAAAGCCAATCTCTTTATAAATACTTGCAGTGTAAATTTGTCAAAGGGTCAATTTCCAGTATATTTCCTCCTCCCCAAAAATGCCTTAATATAAATAGGATCTTCAGGGAAATCATACTGTGGAAATAAGTGATTTATGATGTCAGTTTGTTTCCAAAGAAGAGTAGTGTGAGAACTGAATGTGTGTGCTTAGGTAATTTTCCTCACAATGCCATACTCATTTTTTAGTCTTTTGAGAATGAAAATCATTCTATTTTATTTTTTGCTCTCAACACACAAAAGTATTTGATAGAAAGATATGTAGATTCTCAATAGATTCAGGAAAGGGTGAAGAGGGACCCAGCACTCCCAACACAAAATTATACACAGCTCGCCCTCACTACAGAAGATTTTCCTATAAATCCTTCCTCACCCCATTCTGAATCATTGCCACAGTGAGCTATCAAGTCTCAGCAATAACAATAAACAAAATCAGCATCAACTGCCTTGAGAAGCAGCAGTCTGAATAAATGTAAAATTGACAAATAACCCGGGTGCGGCAGTACTGTCACAACTGATCTCAGGAAGCTAATGCCTCTGTGTCCATCTGCACCCTGGACTTTACTAGTCACTGCTCCTGTGATATTAAAAAGAATGACTGTCCCTGCCTTGGACCAGCTCCACAGTGCCTAAAAAATAAAAAGTGCCTTGTAGTAAAAAGCAAAAAGCAAGAGCACTCAGCAGTGAATCCTCATCTATTCGGGAGTGAATATTTCATTGCACATGCATTCATGCGGTGGCATTCATTTTATACTTTTCATGCATCAGGCAATGTGCTAGGTCCTGTGAGTCATATGAAGTAAGGTAAAAAGCCCCAGCCAAACAGGACACAAGAGGTGAGCAATGATTGCACTACGATACATGAGGTGTGGTAGGCACAGTCAGGGGAAAAGAATGAAGGGAGGCAACTACTTCTGTTAAGAAGAGCAATGAGGTTTTGATTTGCATTTCCCGATGATTGGAGATGTTGAGCATTTTTTCATGTGTTTGTTGGCTGTCTTTGTTGGTTGTCTGTCTTCTTTTGAAAAGCTTCTGTTCATGTCCTTTGCCCACTTTTTAATGGGGTTGTTTGATTTTTTCTTGGTGATTTTCCTGAGTTCTATACAGATTCCAGTTATCAGCCCTTTATCAGGTGTGTAGCATGCGAATATTTTCTCCCATTCTGTAGGTTGTTTGTCTGCCCTCATGATAGTTTCCTTGGCCGTGCAGAAACTTTTTAATTTGATCAGGTCCCATTTATTTATTTTTGTTGTTGGTGTGATTGCCTTTCAGGTATTCTTCATAAATACTTTCCCTAGGCCAATGTCTATAAGAGCTTTTCCAACATTTTCTTCTAGAATTCTGTTTCAAGCCTTCGGTTTAAGTCTGTTATCCACTGTGAGTTGATTTTTGTGAGGGGTGAGAGGTGTGGAACCTGTTTCAGTCTCCTACATGTGGCTATCCAATTTTCCCGTAACTCCAGTGAGAATGGCTTTTATCAAAAAGTCCCAGAACAATAAATGTTGGCCTGGATGCAGAGACAGGAATACTCATACACTGCTGGTGGGACTGCAAACTAGTGCAACCTCTGTGGAAAGCAATATGGAGATACCTCAGAGAGCTAAAAGTAGAACTTTACCATTTGATCCAGCAATCCCATTACTGGGCATCTACGCAAAGGAAAAAAAGACATTCTATAAAAAAGGCATCTGCACTAGAATGTATAGCAGCACAATTCACAATTGCAAAGATGTGGAAACAACCCAAGTGCCCATCAATACATGAATGAATTAGTAAAATGTGGTATACCTATACCATGGAGTTCTACTCAGCCACAAAAAACAACGGTGATCTAGCACCTCTTGTATTATCCTGGATAGGGCTGCAGCCCATTCTACTTAGTATAACAAGAATGGAAAAACAAGCACCACATGGACTCACCATCAAATTGGTATTAACTGATCAACACTTAAGTGCACATTTAGTAGTAACATTTATCAGGTGTGGGGCAGGTGGGAGGGGAGGAAGAGATGGGTATATTCACACCTAATGGGTGTGGTGCGCACCGTCTGGGGGATGGACATGCTTGAAGCTCTGACTCGGGTGGGGCAAAGGCAATACATGTAGGCTGAACATTTGTACACCTGTAATATGCTGAAATAAAAATAAAAATTAAAAAAAAGAAGAGCAATGCACCAAGTTGTGGGAAAACAGAAATCCTGAATAAGCTTCCCTGAATAAGCTTCAGAGGATTTGTTGACTTTAGACTTGTGGATCCTACACTTTTGGATTTCACAAACCAAAACAATAATAGCAATAATAATAATAAAAAATAATGAACTGATTTACTGACAACTCCTAAAATACTGATAATTATACTTCATACAAATACTAATAGTAACATGATGCTTATATTAATAGTAAAATAGGCTTCGATTGAAATTTTAATTTAGAACAAAATTTTCTTTAAAGACTTCTGTAAATTGTTTTATTGATACAAGTATATAGTTTGGCAGTTTTAAATTGACAATGCAAAATAAATGGGAGCTCAAATACTTGTTTTATTTTGGTGCTTTATTTCCTTTTATTAAAGCATGATTGACACACAATAAACTAAACTTGCAAGTTCGGACATATGTACATATCCATCACCAAAATCCAGATAGTGAACGTACCCCCCCACCCCCGTCACCTCCCAAAGTTTCTGGATGTCCCTGTGTCATCCCCCCACCCTGCCCCTCCTGCTCTCCCATCCCAACCCCAGGTTGACTTGCTTTCTGTAACTAGAGATTAGTTTGAGTTTTCTAGAATAATATATAGAAATCATATATTACGTCCTCTTTTTTTGTCTGGCTTCTTTCACTTGGCATAATTTCTGAAATCCATCCACGCATTGAATATATTAATTATTCATTCTTGTTTTTTTTCTTTGTCCAGTGTGGCTCTTCCACCAAAAAGCAGGTTGCCTTCAGAACTGTTATTTTAATAAATTTTATTTTTTTTCTGTATCTTCCCCCCTCCCCCTTTTGTTCCAGTACTCTAATTACATATGTATTAAGCTGCCTGATACTGTCTCACAGTTTACTGATATTCTTCCCTTTAACAAAAATGTATTTACTGAGTTTCAGTTTGGATAGTTTCTATTATTATGTCTTTAAGTTCAGAAATCGTTTCTTCTGCAAAGTCTAATCTGTCACTAAACTCAACTAGCATATTTTTCATTTCAGATATTATAGTTTTATGTTATATATAGCCTTATATATAATATATACTTTTTTATATATATAATATATTGTAGTTTTCCTCACTAAGAAAATTTAGGTCTGTTTTATATCTTACATTTCTCTACTAAAGTCTTTGAACATAGGAAATACAGTTATGATGACTATATTAATGCCCTCATGTACTAATTCTAGTATCTGTATCAGTTCTGGTTTAATTTAGATTGATCAATTTCTCTCCTCATCATTGGTCATATATTCCTGTTTCTTTGTATGTCTTCTAGTCTTTGATTGGATGTTAGAAATTGTGTATTTTGCTATGTTTAATGTTAATTATTCTTTTAATCCAAAAAATATTCTTGGACTTTGTGTTGGAATGTAGTTAGTTATTTGGTAACAGTTTGATCTTTTAGGGTCTTGCTTTTAAGAATTGATAGTTGGGTCCAGAAAAGCATTTAATTTGGAAAAAAGTTATTCCCCACAACTGAGGCAAGACCTTTCTGAGTATTGTAGTTAGTGACCCATTAATTATGAATTTTTCCAGTCTGGCTGGTGGAAAGAAGTAGTATTGCTAGCCTTATGTAAAAGCTTCGTACTGTTCCTCTAATCTTTTCAGGTAAGTTTTACTATGGTCTCTGGATTCCCAAGCTGTATATACCTTTGTGTCTCTCCGGTACTCTGTCCTACAAACTGTGGCTTCCTTGGTTTCTCCAGACTCTCACATCTGCCTTTTCAACTCAGAGGGAATCTGTTGGGCTCTGCCTGGGATATTCTTCCCTCTGCCACAGCCTGAAAACTCTCTTAAGGTAGTGAGCCAGGGCAATCATAGAGCTCATCTCATTTTTCCCTGTCTCTTGGGGAATCACTGCCTGTTGTTGCTGGTGTCTTGAAAACCACTGTTTCATATATTTTGTGTGGTCTTTTGTTTGTCTGCTGCAGGCTGGGAGGGTAAATTTTATCCCCAATTCACCATCTTGATAGTGGTGGAAGCCTAGCGCTTTATTCTCACAATAATCACTGAAAATCTGGACTTGGATGTGATAATCAAAACAGAAGCAACAGTCTTTTTACTGTTTCATCCAATTCAGGGTATTCTAGGATAACACATAAATGACAAGGATCAGCCTTCCCTAGCTTCATCCTTTTTTCCTGTTTTCACTTTATAAACATGGAAGTAGACTAGGGTCAACCTAGAGAGAAATGAATAAAGAGGACCTTCAAGGTATTCTCACCCTGCAGCAAATTACATCAGGTCTGAAACGCTTAGGGTCTCAGTCGCACAACACAGAGAATTAGAAATTTATCTGAGAGGACGTCATAGACTTTCACTGGCCAGCAGATGATATTTGGGACTCAGTGCTTAATTATTTCCTTGAGGCTAATGAGCATATATCATTGCACTAGCAATTAACAACCTTCTTAAAGTCAGTGAGGTACTATGAACAGAATGACAGCCATAAAGGTTTTCTAGGGATGTCTGTTGGAAAACTGTAGTTTTGAAAAGAAACTATTGAACTGATAGAACTGGGAGCACTTGGAATCTACCCAAAATCTCGCGTACCACACTGCAGATACTCTTCCCCCATCATGAGCAACGATTTTTGAAAACTGGCTGTTGGTCAGGTTCACTACCTAATGCTTTCTCAGACTCGTGTATGACTGTAAACAGAAAGTAAATTTCATAGAATTATTGTTCATGTCAGGTCAACAGGATCATATTTAAGGAAAATGTTGAAGATAGTGATCTATTTGAATTGGTATTGATTATTTTGCAAATACTAAAAATATACATTTTTCTCTAGAAACATATTAATTGTCTGTAGGGATGAAGAAGACGACTTGCCTGGAAAGGCACTTAAATTAAAATGAAATAAATAGCAGAGTAATAGCTTTTGAAATTATAAGATACACCTGGAAAACAAAAAGGTAATATAAAACCTCAAGCTAACCTTTAATTTTAAATAAATAAGTACAATTAAATTAGAGAGAAAAATGGCAACATATTTCAAATATGTGCTTCTTCCAATGGGGGCTTTTACTGTTGTCTGTAATTCAACTCTTAATCGATAATAAAAGGAATAAAATTAGGGCAACACAGAATGCCATGAAAGTTGTCCAAATTGGGAACTTTGTGAGAAATATCTCCAAAAAATAAAGACAAAAAGCGTCAACTCATAAGACATTTTATAATACATCGTAAGATATTTTATCATATCACTAAAAATTAAGCTGACCTCTTCACTTTGCTTAAGCAGGACAAAGGCTCTAGCAGAACAGGTTCGATGAAACTCTCAAATCACTGCTCTCTCTCTAGCTCTCTCCTCTCTCTCTGTCCCTCTCTCTGCAGGAGTATTAAATTGCTGGGGGCGGGGTGGGGGGGGGGGGCTCTTGAGCTCTTACTTGCTTTCTTGCTTGAGTGTTGACAGCCTGAACCTATTGCCCTGCCGAGAATGCCTCTGGCTAGAGAGAAGAAAGACTGCATTCATGATAAAAGCTCCTTAGGCTCAGTTTACTTTTCCAAGTTAGCTTTAAAGCACTTGAGATACAGAACTGCAGGGTCTTTGCTAATATATCAAACCTGACCTTTTGGAGAAAAAAAAAAAAGTTAAGTTTAAAAACTGGTGCTAGACATCAGGGTTAGAGGATGGTAAAAAAGAAAGACTATATATTATTTCTATTATCTAAATCTATTTAATCCTATAATCTGAGTCCAGCACTATAGGAATTTAAAGCCATTTATGAATTTAAAATATAAAAGTATAGTGTTAGTATATATTTACATTTTATGTTCACAGTGATATTGCTAAATTTAATTAAAAGTAAAAAGGTATGTTAAAACCTCGATACCCCATTTGAACAAAATCGAGTAAACAATTTTTTTAAATCACTGTGAAATGCATCAGGACTTTTATATTATTTTTTACTTATGAAGTAAAATTATATATTTATTTGTGTGATTTTATTTTGTCCAGTATCTGTTCCCCTATTGTGTTTCCCACCACTTAGTACACTGTGTGTTCCTAACACCCAGTAGTTGCTCAATAAATATTTGTAGACTGAACTGAATGTACCATTGACAACTATTAAAGTAACTGAATGCAAAAAAAAGTCTCACACAGTGGCCGCTTTTGTCCTGCATTCTTCCCATACCAAGATGAGTCAGCAATGCAAACCAGATTGTTCTTCCTCCACTCTCCTCTAGGGTTCCACCCACTTGGAAAACAGACTCCAAACTGCTTGTCATGGTCCCCAAACCTGGTGGATCTGGGCCAACCTGGGCTCTGCTCCCGACTGCGGTCTTCACGGCACAGGCGGTTCAGCTCCTCTGACAGGCCCAGCGAGTTCCCTGCCGAGGACTGGCTGTCCCCTCAGCCCTGGGCTCTGCCTCCTGCGACTTGGCACACCTGCCCCACTCTTGCCATTCTGGTCTCACTTCAGGACCCTGGAGCCGCTATCTCAAGTCACCTCCCACCCCTTCCCTGCTCTCCCTTCTAGATGGCATCCCATGTTGGTCCCCATCATGGCACTTTTCGCCACCTGATATTAACTAAGAAATTTGTCTATTTCTCTTGACATTCCTCCCCCACTGCTCCCCAGATCATAAGGCCCTTGATAAGGCCAGGGGCCCTCTCCTCTTTCCCACTGTATTTCTAGAATGTGGAACAGTGCCAGGCACATTGTATGGCTTTGTTACATGTATACAGTTGGACAAACGAACCATGAATAACTGAATGAATAAATGAATAAATGAATGGGAAGTACACTATCAGCCAATATCCAAACATCATACATATATGAAAGGACAGCAGAAAATGAGCACTGAAAAAAAGAATTTTACCTTCGTCTGAAAAGTAAGGTTTCTATTAGCCATTTTTCAATATTTAATGAAGGGCTGTGCATTTAAAGAAATATCATTGGTCTCAGAACATAGGACAATGAGTGGTCACATTTAAAAAATATAAAGAAATTCAACTATATCACATTAAAGAAAGGCCATGGGGTTCATTCTTTCATGCTAAGAATTTAGAAAAAAAAATCAGCAATAATAACAAACAACAATACTCGCAAGTATAATAACATACACATTTCAGGCAAGAACTCAAATCTATTGGAAAGATCTCAACATCCAAGAGAGTAATTTTATAGCTTTGCATATGTTTCTTGAGCTAGGGATAGGGGAAGTTTTGAGAACGTATTTCTGAAAATGAAAACAGATTATGAACCAAGCTTAATGGGCAAGAGTTTTGCAGGGTCTCCACGTCTAAACTTAATAGGTACCACTTAAACTGCTGATGGTAGAATCATCAATTAAGTTTTATAGCAGAGCTGAGTGAGAAATCAATCAACAAAATATTAGCAATCCATCTGCTCATCACAACAAATTCTGGCAGACAGCATTATTACTTTAATGATATGATATTGGGAGGGAAAAAAGTAAGGAAAAGGGCTTAGCACGTCCCAAAGGCATGCAATATTGTTCCAAATCAATCTGAATTTATAGCTATCCCAAGTTCTCTCTAATAACTTCATTCTACAAACACTAAATTTTGAATACCTTTTAAAAAAACCAGAATCAATATACATTCAAAACAACCAGGTGCTCTATTTACATGTCAGTCTGATATAGCTGAATGAAAGGTTTTCATCTAGAATCCAAGTTTGAAAATTATAACTGTGGATATATTTTCAGATGCCACTAGGGGAGTATTTATTTATAAGATACCTCACACTGAAGCAAGATACTAAAATAAGAAATGAGACTCAACTGAAAAAACTGCAAGGGGAAATGAGGCATAACTGGATTGTCTAAGACTACAAAATTGAGTTTCTTTTGAAGGGAAGTGAGACAGCACAACTACAAAGTTTACCATGAAAATTCTTGCAAATTCTTAAGAGATTCCCAAATTTCAGAAATAAGAGCTAGAAGGCATATATTTGTGTCCTAAAACTTGGCACCATACAGCAACAAACAGAAACACGTACTTGGGAAGAGGATCCCTGCTATCTGTCACTCCAGACCCACTTCCCACCCTTCTGCACCTCGCTTTCTGTTTCAGGAGGCTAAGTCCATGGACTATGCATGCCTCTTGTTGGTTTTGATCAGTTGGGAGCTCCAGAAGAAAGTGGAACAAGGGCAGAGGTGTGTACTCCTAATACCTCACTAAGCACACAAGTCCAGTCTGAGAAGGCAACAGCGTAGCAAAGTGCATCATATTTAGTGCTGATTTTGTACTATCATCTACCATCAAACAGAATTTGCAGCTGGAACTCAAACAAAGCCTGGGGATTAATGATCCCAGACAGAAGCTAGGAGAGCTGGGGTCACCACACTTACTGACTTTCATCAGTCTTCCTTGGACTTGAAATAAAAATCTGCATGGAACACTTCTCAGTTTAAAATAAAAGGAAATAGACAAGGGAATATAAAAATAAATCCTAAGAACATATTACATGGAAGAAAAAAAAGACACCATGGCTGTTTGGAATAAAGATGTTGGCTTTATAATAGGAATGTTATTTACTTAGCCTTACAATACTTGAAGACGATATTACCAGCAAAGATAAAGTAACATGACTACATTAGAAAAAGGTTTAACAATCTTTGAGAACCAAATAAATCTGATACCCTTAAGAGTTCTGTGGGTTCAGGAACAAAATAAATTATATGAGAAGGATCACAAAGAGGGAAATGTTACACTATCTAGACTCAAACCTGAAAGGCAAACGGAAATTTGGATATAAAAACTGGAACAAGGCCGGGCATGGTGGCTCACGCCTGTAATCCTAGCACTCTGGGAGGCTGAGGCGGGCGGATCGTTTGAGCTCAGGAGTTCGAGACCAGCCTGAGCAAGAGCGAGACCCCGTCTCTACTAAAAAAAAAATTGGAACAGGCCGGGCGCAGTGGCTCACACCTGTAATCCTAGCACTCTGGGAGGCCGAGGTGGGCGGATTGTTTGAGCTCAGGGGTTCGAGACCAGCCTGAGCAAGAGCAAGACCCCGTCTCTACTAAAAAAATAGAAAGAAATTATATGGACAGCTAAAAAAATATATATATATATAGAAAAATTAGCCAGGCATGGTGGCGCATGCCTGTAGTCCCAGCTACTCGGGAGGCTGAGGCAGGAGGATTGCTTGAGCCCAGGAGTTTGAGGTTGCTGTGAGCTAGGCTGATGCCTCGGCACTCACTCTAGCCCGGGCAACAGAGTGAGACTTTGTCTCAAAAAAAAAAAAAAAAAATGGAACAAATGGAAATCAAAGCAACTCATCCCCAGAAGAACACTGTACAGAAATTATCACATTTCATAAGCTAGGAAAATGTCCCTTCTAGAAATTTCAGCACAATGAAAAAGAATAAAATGCTACCATCAGCACTACTATTCTTCAATAACTTAAGACAAAAAAGGAGGGAAAGGAGATAATGTCAGTTTCCACCAGGAAGAAAAGCTGAAGCTGGAACACAAACTCAGAGATTTTTTTCCTTTGTTATATGTACTGAAGGTAAAAATTGTTCTTCAGGTGCACACTAGGATGTGTGCAGTGAAATAAAATCTAGTTGATGACTACGTGTGTTTATAAAACACTGTTTATAAATTTAATTCCTGCATGCTAATTTCCCATACATTTGGAGTGTCTATTTGTTGAAACAAAAAAGTCTTTTGGAGAAAGTAAAGGAATATTTTAGAAATGTGAGTGTCTCCTCCTTGCCCTTTGTTCAGATAGTTCTTCTGCTGCCTTGTGGCAGCACAGCGAGACCTCTCTCAGGTCAAAATCCTTTGCTTTGGAACAAAATTCTGATTTATAGAGATACTGAAACTTTTTGAACTAAAACTAAGTTTAAAGATTGGTTTGATATTTAATTACCCATCTTGCTTTGTTCTCCAGTGCTACAAATAACTGACAGATGACTAAAATAACCAGCCTTACTTTTACAGCTAAAATCTTGATAGCTGTGTCTGCTCCATAGTGCATATTTAAAAAGCTGTACTTCAGAGGGCAGCTCTGGGCTAATGTTCTCTTTTTAAATTAAATGTATATTTTAAATTTACAAAATTCTGGGTGCTCTAACCATAAAAAGTATCTAAAAGTATATACAGCTTTTTAAAATAGCAACTATCAAATTATTTTACTTCTACATATATACGATTAGTTTTATTAACTAGCAAAATTATACTTTAAAGTAGAAATGCCTTAAAACGTCTTTTTGGAGAAATTGATGCATCAATAGATGCATTTGGAGAAATAGATGCATAGATATATAGGCAGACAGACATACTATATACATTACACTATACTATATTATAATGATATACCAATTATTTACAAGCATTGTAAATACAGACTCTTTGACAATCCTCTCATGTGGGTACTTCCATCTTACCATTTAATCATGCAGAGAAGACAGGTAGTATAACCATGACTCCAGTTTTAGTCTAATGCCAAAGCACAAATTTGTGGGTTTTTTTACTTTCAGAATTTTAAAATTTTGAAATAACTTCAGATTTACAGAAAAACTGCAAAAATTGTATAAAGAATTCTGATATATTCTTTATCCAGACTTCCCAAATGTTGGTTGTATTTTACCACATTTATGTCATTTTCTCTCAATTACTCTCTTTTTATGTGCAGCTGTACCACATATAATATAGTTACATGCATATCTATGCATATTATTTTTCTAAACCATTTGAGAGTAAGTTTCAGATATGATGTCCCTTTACCACTACATACTTTACTTTGTATTTCCTGAGAATAAAATTATTTTACACAAATGCTTTTATACAATACCGTTATCAAAATCAGCAAATAGTGATAGAATACTGTTACCTAGTTTAGCAAATCTTATCCTTATTTGTAAATTGTTTCAATTATATCAATAATTCCCATTATATACTAAACATTCAAAGTTTAGCCCAGCCAGGATCACACATTGGATTTGTTTTTTATACAGTTTAGTCTCCTCTGACGTGGAACAGTTCTTCAATCTGTCTTTTTCTTTCACGACCTTGACATTTTCTATTTAGTACAGGCCACTTCTTGTGTAGAATGTCCCTCAGTTTGGGTTTGTCTGATGTTTCTTCATATCAGGACACACATGCTATAGATTTGTCTCAATATTTCAACTTTGATCATTTGGTCTAGGTGGTGTCTGCCAGGTTTCTTCACTGTAAGGTTACTAATTTCTCTGTTATGACGAATAAGTGTTTTCTGGAGAGACGATTAAGGCTATGCAAATACCCTACTGTTAATCCAACTTGCTGCTTACCAGGTTAGCATCCACTGATAACCTCACCTCCATCACATCCTTAGCAGGACGGCTGGCAAACTGTGGTTTTGTAAATGGATCATTCCTTCGACATTTGGAATTTTACTGAGAGGAAGAGACCATAACCATTTATTTATTTACACATTTATTTGGTTATATCACTATGAATACATGGATTCCTATTTTTACTGGGTTAACATGCATTAATTATAATATCATTACCCATTTTGATGCTCAATTCTTCCAGATCTAGCCAACGGGAGCCCTCTGAAGCTAGATCCTGTCATATTTGGGCATGTTTCCCCTGTTACATGTCTCCTTCTGTCCTTTCTGGTACAAGAAAATGTCACAGGCACCTATTTTACTTTCCTTTTTCCCAACCCCAGGATCAGCTGTTTCTCTGAGGAGCCCCAGTGCTTTTAGTGGAGAAAATGTTAAGAAACTTAACACCTGAGTGCCAGGTGTCCTCATTCCTACCGGAATGTCATTGCTTACAGATCTTCTCAGACAAAGCTAGGAAACGTCTCTGTTTTGACGTTCTGGTGAACTCTTTATCTATCACAACCTCACGTTCATAGTAATAACTAATTCCAGTCAATCAGCAAAGTGTTTATTCCAAACTGTTCCCTTTCAATATCTGTAGCTTCTTTCTGTGACAGTGAGAAATCTGGCTTGAAGTATCTCAATATCTGTTCAGTTGCTCAAATGGAGAATACACAGAAAGGGGTTAAAGAACTGACAACCTCGTCAGTGCAGAAAGCACAACTAATAACTGAATTCATTTTTACAGTGATTTTGACTTTGTTCTAGAGGTATATAGTCAAGAATTCTGTATCTGAATTTATTTGAAAATGTCCCCCCCTTCACTATGCTATGTTTATTTGAAATACTATTAAGTTCATTAGTTTGCATTTATAATCTATTTTAGTTTTGTTTTATTCTGTCTTTGCTTATTTCTCTTTTTTTAAAACATAAAATATTAGCATAGTTGCAAAGGTCAAAGCTGTACAAAAAGGTACGTGGAGAAAGGGGTCACTTGTCTCACCCCAGCCCCGACCACGCATTGCCACCCCCTGGTGCCTCCCTCTCAATTCCAACTCACCTTACATGGAGTCAATCTCATTCGTTTCTGGCTTATTCCTCTCATTTCTTTTATAAAAACATGCAGACACACGCATATTTTCAGTCTGGCTCCTGGTTAAAAACCTGTGTGTGATTGTCAGGCCTGCCCACGGGCAACTGCAGAGGCTCTACCTGGCAGGCTCCTGGGGGAAGCTGCCTCCCCTCACCAGACCTGCAGCACAGCCAGGGCACGGCGGTCCCTGGGGGCAGGGGGGGGCGGGTGGTGCAATCAAGGTCTCAGGCCCCTGATGGGCCCCTGATTGGCTGTTCCACATGTTCACATTCCTTCATTCCCAGGTCTCTTTATCCGAAGCCTTGGGTTGAGGTCCTCTTGAGGCCCCTCTGCTGAACACTGACCCTAACCCTCACCCTGCTTACAGGGACAGGGGGGGAACCCTCGAAGACACGTTTCCTCACTCTCAGTCCACTCTGCGCTCGCCCCACTTGGCCTCAGGGTCCACAGAACTGCTGGAGCCTTTTGTTCAGGGCACCCTCACCAGTGAGGCAACCCCACCTCTGCCTGTATCCACCTGACTCTCGACCAGTGCGCTGTTCCACGGAGGAAAATGGAACAGGAGGGAGTTCCACTTCCTCCTGACGCCGTTCCTCATGCCATTGCAGTACGTCATGAAATGTTTACCTCTTCCATTTAGGGCTTGTTGCTTTAATTGGCTACTCTGACACCTGGTGGTCTTGGCTCTCTCTCCCAGCTCGGAAGAGCTCCTGACAATTTCTCCTTCACTCCTACGCAAAAGGTAACACAATAAAGATCATCTCTTGCATTTTGGCTTTTTTCACTTAGCAATGTGTTCTGTAATTGCTCCGTATCAGTGTGCAGAGGTCTTTCTCCTTTTTTCCCAGCTGCGTAGTGCTCCATTAAATGGCTGTGCTCTCCTAGGTGCAGGCAACTCCTAGGTTGTTTCCAATATTTTTCAACTAAAACAATTACCTTGTGTTTATGTATTTTCATATTGTTGGAAGATAACATGTTTACATTGTTGTAGAAGGCATATACTTTAAGACACCTTATTTTGAGTCAACTTGCGGCATGATTGCTAGAATGGGAACTTTTGCAATTAATCCTTTAAAAAAGTAAAAGCCAACTACTCAAATTTATGGTCAGGTGTTTCCTCCAGTGAAGTAGTGGAGACTTCTCTGACTATGAGTTCTGAAATTTTATGCTAACGAATTCCAAAACGTATCAGAGGAGAAAAGGAACTCACATAACAAGTGCACTACTGAGCTTCATTCTTTTGGGGGGAAATAAAAGCTTCTTTGAGATTACAGGATTGTTTTTTTCCCCCCTCAATTGCAATAGCAAGTATATGGGCTAAGCATGATGATCAAAAGCTCAAGGAAAAAAGAGATACATATCAAAGGTAATTGCAAAGGGAAAAGCAGTACAGCAATCCCAGCTTTCAGTCTGAAGCGCAAAAACAACTCTATTCAGGGCTGTAATATTCTCCCCTTCAAGGTCCAGTTTCAGCCTTAGCCTGATTTTCAACAGAAATGGCATTTGTGTTGGAGACTGCCAGCTACGCTCTCATTTCTGAAGCCTGTTTTCAATGCATTCCTCCTCCCTTCCTTTCTCTCATATCACCTTTAACTACTCAGCCTTCTACTCTCTGAAATTGAAGCAAATTGCAATGTATTCTGTAACATTACAGCTAGAAGAATGGGCGAGTTATTCAGATATAAATAACATAATATACGAAAGTCCTTGGGTGAGAAAATAGTAAGCAGAGAACTTTTAAATCTCAAGGACTGAAAGTATGAATACTTATATGTTAGAATCAATATATAAGACTGAGGTCAGAAATCAAATGTAAATGACATGTTCATGGAAGTAACTACTTGCAGGGCAGGATATTCTTAGAGATGGAAATCAATTTGTTCTAAATTGACTGAAGTTCGTTTACATAAAACAACCTTTATACAATAGAGCATAAAGTGACAAGATAACTATTCATTCTGTGCCTCTAAAATGGAAAAGAACAGTTCAAAACTGCTAAGATGAAGGTCTCCATCTGGCATTTCAAATTTACTGATATTTTATGAAAGTCAGTTTCATGTTATAGGGAAATTTGCTGCCAAAGAAATAAAAGGTGGGCCTAATTCTTGTAAAAAGAAATAATAAAGTGAATCCATAGCAAAGGTGACAAATCTTTTGTCTTTCTAATTTCTTTTCTGTAAGCCGCATGAATCACCCGCATGAATCACACACGAATCAAATTCAAATTAATAACAGACTCAACAAAACACAGATAGATCAGAAAATCACTGAGCATTTTTTCCATCACTCACTTTCCATCCATAAAATGTGAGTTCACTTGGAGCCCCCAGCACACGGTCTTGTGGGATACCATGCTCCCCATGTCTTTCTTCTTGTCTTGATGAGTATAAAGTGCATAAAACTTCTGAGCCCCTCTGCCTGGCCCCTTGCCAACCTCCTTCGTCTCCCATCACCAAGAAGAGGGCTAATCCGATGGCCAACGTTTGGTTCATTATTTGGGCCATGTTTCTTCTTAGCAGGGTCAACTAAAAGTGGGGTATTAGAAGGGCACACAGGTTACCATGGAGCACTCTCCTCATGGCTGTCCAACCCGCTGGTCACTGAGTGGCAACAACCCTGCGGTCACAACTTGCATGTGGTGAGAAGCTGAAGGTTGTCATTGGCCTCAAGCCTAACTAGATCACGTGGTCCGTCCTGGTTAGAGAGTGTGGAGAGATGGCAGGGAGCCCCAGGCACAGGCCTGCTAACAATAGAGTGGTCCTTCCCTTCTCCTTTCCCAGGAGTTCGTTCTGTGTGTGATTCCCCCAGGGACCTGCAGTAACAGGACGGGCTGGGCAGGATGGCTACAAACCAAGGACAGTATAGAACCCCACCCACCTGAGCGCGCACACATTCCCCTATGAAATTCACGCACTTCCACTCAGTACGCCGTGTGTATCTGACCCAGACTTATGCCTCCATCCCAAGCCTGTTCAAACGGCCCCATATCTAATACACAGTTTGTCTTAACTATCCAAGATCATAGCACATAGATTCATCTTTTGTGTTTTATACTTTTTGAAGCTCATTTCATTATTACATTCAGCTTTATGAGACTATGAAATATCTTTTGCAAATAGTTGTTTTTAAAATTTCAATATGGAGATAAATTTTAGGGAGTCAGCTCCACATAGTAGTACTTTGGCTTCATCAAAACTGGTGTGAAATTCAGCTGTAGGAATTACTGGTTATGTAACATTGGATGGTTGCTAAGTTAGGCTTTCTTTCCATAGCTGTAAAATGAGGAAAATGACATTTACCACATAGGGATTCTGTTAGGATTAAATGTGCTGCTGTACAGAGAGCACTTAGCATGGTGCTGACAAGATTAAGTGCCCAATAAATCGTATCCATCATTGTCATGTCATAAATATTGTGAAAAATATCTAATTCAGACCAAATGCCAGAAAATCGCTACCTTTAACACTGAACATTTTAATAATTAAAACTATAATTAAATATTTCAAGAATGTTTGGGGAACCAAGGTTTGTTTTAACATTTGATGTGATAATTCTTCACTAGAAACACAGGTTTTCTCAGCAGAGGCTCAACAGCACTGGCTTTGGTATCTAGTTAATTCAGATATCTTCTCCATTACAGGAAAAGATTCCTTTGAGATAATCGAATCCATCATTTTCTGAAACTTTGCCTGTCACAGCAAGAGACTAAATATAGGCTTTTAAATTTTATAGTTAACCTTTTCAGGCACGTAGCTTTTGTATTTCTTTTTGCTTTCTATAAGACAAGTTGTATTCATCTTAAAATAAACCAATACCAAGAGTGGAGAAAGAAACCCCAAGGGAGAGCCACTGTTGTCGGTGTGTGCCCAGCTGAGGGAGCCGACTGTCTGTGTAACGAGCACGCAGACCCCATGGGAAGGATCTGGAACAGCACTGAGAACACGGGCTACAGTAACGTGCAGAGGGAGGCAACACAGAGTCTTGAGCTTCCATGGCAAGTTGGAAACAAATGCACATGTGCTAATATTTTATTCTTTGGAAACGCGGTTAAAAGAAGAATAATTTAAACGAAGGATGAGGAAAGCTATTTTTGAATTACCTGAAGAGTCTGAATTATAAAATATGTTTTAAAAAGCATTCTTATTGTTCTCAGTCCTTTTTGGTAATACAAATTAAGCTCCCATAATCTTGACAGATGCATTTTAGGGCCTGCTTTGAAAAACTAACATGAATGATTTACAATCAACATGCAAAATTCTAATATGTAAACTAATCATTTCAAAATTTATAAGTTTGTTCAAGGTTTCATATTGTCTGTAATATTTCTTATATACTTAGGACATTTTTTTCCCCCAAGAGCATACAGCTATCTTGAGTGTACCTCTCTACCATTAAATAAATCCTACATGAGTGGGCTCTACAATAATGAGATCACTATGTAATGACTTTATATTATCTGAAACTCTAAGTTAAATACAAGATCTACAACACTACCCTTAGCAAGACACCTATCTTTATATTATTACTGCCCCATAATTTAGCCTGATGCACTACCTGAATATCATATTCTTTCACTACTATATTGCTACATTTAAGTATCACAAATTCTTCTCATGTATAAAGCATTATATACTTTCCGGAGCTACTTTGGTGATCACCCATACTTAGATTGTTTACTGACTCATACAACAATTCAGAATGAGCTACCAGGATATTTTCTTTCTGTTATCAGAACCATAATCACTAGGGCTAAAATTCTATTACTAAATTTACATTTTTATAGAGAAAAAACGAGCTACACAGAGACCAACGAGTTCATTCATCACTTAAGCTTAAAGCGTTAAGTCTCAGCCTAAATATCTTCCTCGTTCACCTCTGCATTGTGCCTCGGATGACTGTGTGTTCAATAAGTAAATAATAAGTGCTATAGCTGTTAGAGTGTCATTAGACTCTCCAGAACCATGTCAAACATGGGCTGAGGTGCTTAAAGAATACTTTGAGGGGTACCGAAGTGTTTCCAGCTCTGCAATGCCTCGGTGCATCCTCAAAGTACTCAGAGATGGATTGAAAGGTGCAGTTCAAAACAAGTCTCTCGGTAGCATGCCATGCACAGATCACTGAAATGATATACTGCAATAACTTGCCTGCAACGCTATGGCTTATTGAGCTGACATGTAATTAATCTGCTGAGCAGGGACAGGACCCAGCTGAAGAGCACTTCTGAAGCTTTTAAGATCAGGCACACCGATGGGCGCTCAGGGAGTCCCTGGTCCACGCTTTGTTAGCAGAACAGACTACCACAAGTCTTTAATCTGTGATTCCACATATGCTAAATAACTTTACTTATTAAAAATCACAAAGTGGTTTTGCTTAGCCCTAGTCCAACGTAAGCAGCCCCTGTAAGCACATCTGTATTTGCAGCCAGTGCTCCAGGTTGAGAGGATGATGGAGGCGGCACATTGTTCATGAGGAGAGCAGCTGCATTCTTGTACATGGTTCAGGTTTCCAGAGCTCATCAGTCTTTGGTCCTGACGAGCCCCCTGCAAATCTGTGACTGCTTCACACTTTCAACTCGCAGTTAACATGGATGAAACGTAGGTACAGTGTGCACAGAACTGGAACCCACAGGGACAGAATGTTAACTGACTAATGAATTCAAAAGAAAAGGAACAAACAAAAGTAAAGAAAAATACAACTGAATTCTTACAAGAATCCAACTTTTAAAAAATGAATGTTTTTCTAGATACTCTTTTGTAGATGAAATGGAAAACATTTTCATTCTAACATCACAAAGTTTTTGATGAAGTTGGAAGTAGCTGATAGTCTAAACACATATGTTTTGGTTATGTTATAATTTCAAAGTAGTTGGTGAGGGACCAACATATGTAAGCAAACAAAGAAAGTCAAGCTTACCAAAATCCAATTTCTTAACAAAAGCTTTTTAGAAATCCTTAAATTTTGAAATTAGGAAGTTTAGTATGTGGTAGAGTTAGGGAAATGGAATGGTTTTTCTTACATATAGGACTAATAAAGACTCTCCCCATATTCCTACATTTTAAAATTTGGACATGCCATACTAATAGGAATAGCTTTCTTAGAATTGTCTGTTGAAAATGTACGCTGTACATATTTTAATTGATAAGAAAGCAGATAATTAAACATCATATTAAATCCACACTTAAGTGATTAAAACTCTGATGTCTTTTAACAAGGGCTTTAGAATAATCAGTCAGTACAAATTCAAGGTCGTCCAGTCCCACTTGTAATAGATGCTTTGTGAGGGCCACAATGTTTTCCTCTCACATCCCTTGATACCCCGGCATTACCATGAACATTTTTAGGCTCAGGAACTCTTGAAACCATAGATTTATCAGTTCTAAAGTCTAGTGGCCTTGGTACAGTCCCTAACAAAGATCTAACTTTTATACCTAAGAATGATATTTTTTTCATTATGCATTTTTTATTTTTAATTAGTATGGATACATAATAGTTGTATATATTAGAAAGAATTTTGAATTCATCAAAGATCTGAAGTATTTGCAATAAAGAAAAAATAATCTTATAAATTAGTGGCTACACTGTGAGTACCTCAAAGATAACTCCAATATTTAATTCCTTTTTTATCCTCAGCATATGTACCAAATGAAAGTCTTTTTTTAAACTGTGAAATATATTACTTATTTTGTTTTTATTATTTATGTGAATATTATGTCTGTTTCTATGTTATATACATGTACAGATTATACGTTTATTTGTTGTGTATTAGTTATAAATAATTTCAGAAGATAAAATTATTCTCATTTTATCATCATACCTGCAAAAGTATTTTTATTCTCTTCCTTCCCATGTAGCATAGGAAGTGAGCCTTACCTTATAAGTGTCTCATCTCTCCCTATATACTCTCTCCAACCCATTCTGTCTTTTTAGTGACTTCTTTCATTGTCAACTTTTTAAGGAAAACTCGTTGGTGAATCCTATGATCTCCCTGTAGTCAGCATACCTGTAGTATGTTTAACATGCCTTTTAAATTCAGGATCAAACTGTCAGGCGTGGGGCAGTGGGTTGAGGGGAAAACATGAAGCTACAAACCACTATTGTATTCAGGAAAATCCAACAATCCATTCTTAGCAGAGCAGACCTGGGCTCATAGGTCCTAATAAAATTACTTATTAACATAGCCAGACATAGTTCAATAGGCTGAGAAGCCAGAAATCTGAGCTCCTTCATTTCTCAGTTCTCCCAGTAAATTGCTTTGAAATATACTGAGACCAGTTTAACTTTGCGAGCTAGCACTTCCTCAACTCTGCTAAAGCAGAGAACTTTGCAACGTGTGCTCGAGTATCCATATACGCATGTGACAAATGGGAAGCAATCTGGCTTTCCTTAAAACGTGGAAGCACACACACACACGTGGTGTCCTCCGGGAACACTGCAATTATGTACTTATCATCTCTATTTGTAAACTGAGGCAGATGAAGCCACTCCCGCTCTGCATAAACTCTCCTGGAGAGAACCAGAAGTTGAGTACTTCAATCCCTTGAATTTCCATTGGCTTCGTGAAAACACATGTCCTGCAGTCTTGTGGACCCATGTTTCATCTATCTTAACCTTCCTAAAAGGGACATTTTTGCTGTAAATATTCTAAAGCTGTTTCAATCAAAATGTTCTGAAGCTATATTACTTAGAAAAATACTCTTATTAAGCAAAGTGAAACTTCACAAAAAGCATATTAATGTTTACTTATCTGCTTTGCTTTGTTTTGTTTTTTGCAAATGTTATTTTATCAAGATAAGTTAAATAATAATGTCTTAACAAACAATGCCTCTGTTGTATATGTTCTCCAACAGTGTACATTCAAGAAACCTTGGAAAATTTTAGAGCGCATGAAGAGCAAATGATTTATGTAGTTGGCAATCAAGATTAAGGTACCAGAATCATATTGCTAATAGCTTGCTTTTCACAAAATAATTATGGGGATAAGTTAATATTTATTGAGTCTGTCGTATGTGTAATGGACTGTACTCCACACACTTTCCTATCTAATCATGATAACAAATCTATAAACTAAATACCATTTGAATTCCTAGTTTATAGACGATGAAACTAAAACAGAGATAAATGAGTTTGCCCATGATCAAGTGGCTGCTGCATTCTAGACCCGGGGTTCACATCAGGGCTTGTAACTTCAGAGCTGGCACTCACGGCCTCCGGACGGACTCTGTGCTCCCAGCCCCCATTCAATCAGCTGTGTTTCAAGACTCCAAGCATTATTCTTTCTACACCAATAAATTGACTGTATTTTTAGTCTCGATACTTCATATGATCTCATTTTATGATTCCTTTGTTTTAGGATATTCTAATCTTTATATTTAACCACTGTATTAATTTTGACATGTGTCAATGTTATAATGACAAAACACCCTAAAATGATTCTTTGCAACAGCTCAAGAAACTAACCATTTTTAAGGTCCCTCTGGTCATGTATTCTGCTAGAAAATTGCTCTCATTTTCATTTATTTTCACCTATTCCTGCTTGTATGACAAATCTCTACATATTCTTGTGTAGAAAACAGTCCTCAGGCGTAAGTAGAGTAAGTAAGGAATACCTTTACTTGTTGCAAAACTAAAGAAATATGAGCAATTTCTTCAAGTGTAAGCTCATGTCCCTTCCTCTGTTAAGCCTTCCTGACCATCCCGGGTAAAGCTAACCACACCCGACTCTGTGTTTCCAAGATATTCTATGCAACATTGTATGTTACTATACTCTATAATATTTTCATAAATCTTTTTCACAGGACAGCAACTACTTGAGAGCGGGCAGTGTGGCATGTTTGTTTGTATATCCCCAGACCTTAGCACAGTGGCTGATGTAGACTAGGTGCTAAACATATGCTTCTGGAAGAAAAGGAGAAAGCAATGGAGAGAGGTAGGGGAAGGGAGGGAGAGAGGGAGTAAGGAAGGAAAAATGAAGGTGGGGAAGGAGAGAGATTAATTACATTAACTTGGTGTGTGATTTATATGTTTATATAATTTCCCATATTGCTATGGTAAAAAAAAAAAAAAAAATCACAGAAGAAATGTACTCTGTATCTCTGACCCAGATTCCAAAGAACAGAGAGAAAAATGGTCAGAAGTACTAAAAACTATCATGTCATTAGGGCTCCCAGGAGAATTTTGTAAGGCTACGACTGTGTTATTTTAGACGAGCCAGGTGTTATAAAAACTTGGTTGCTTATTGATGTGTTTTATCTAAAACATGGTTTTAAAGTGTCTTTTTAAACTGGATAGGTAGAAGCCAGAAAAACTGCCATTTAAAAATGGCCATCAGTTTTCTATCTCCCATAACGTGGAGGCTTAAATTCCGCTTTGGAACAAGTATTTCAATGTTTTGAGTCCACCATCTAAGTGGGAATTTTAGTTAAAACAAAATGAAAGCAAAGCTCATGCTCTGAAATGGAGAGGTCTGGGGCCGTGTGAGGGAAGACAAGCTGCGGGGTGCATCTTTGCAGATTATACATCTTTTGAAGAAGGAAGCCCAGGGCCCTAGATGCGGTGTGCTCCCGTGGAGGCGTGCATGGAAACTTCTGGGGATGGAAAGCTTCCTTTAGGAAACAAGCAGTAGACAAGAAAAGCAAGAAGCTGCTTCCTTTGAGAGACTCCGGGGAGCTGTGTGCACAAGCGTTACTGCTTCCGGGAGCTGGCTGCAAGACAGAGCGGTGAACCGAAGGAGGGGGACTCTCCCAGTGCCCCAGAGAGCCCAGCACCCCCCGCACCTCGTGGCATCTGCTTGGGAGGATTAGGAACTGGTAACCTGGAAGCGGACACTGATGTTTTCACATGCGGAGCCGCTAGCAAAGCGAAGAGGGTGGCTCTTCTACTGGCTTTCGGGTAGCAGGGGACAGTGGAGTGGGCAGGAAAGGAACATGGCACAGGTGATACGGAGACCGGGGGAAAGAGACTGGTTTGAAAGCACATTAGATTAGCTCTTCGGAGAATCCTATAGATCATTGGTATGGGGATGTTTAGAATGATTTCTAGAATGATAGGATTGAATGTACCAGAAATTTAGCTGGAACAGACTTCAGCCATTGTGATTTTGGCACCAACCACTAAAGTGACTGGAACTCAGAGAAAACCAGAAGCTGCGGCACACAGGTCGTTTGCCCTGGCCTGGCTGGTGGCTCTCACTGCTGCCTGTGCTTCCGCGTCACCTGGGGAGCTGTCCCAAAACAACCCCCCACAGCCACTCCCTGTGGGATATGTAGAAATTAGGTCTTAGGGTCTGACATTTCTATTTTTTTTTTTTTAAACTGTCCAGGTAATTCTGTCTTATGGGCACTTGTGTGAAAAACTCGGTTAAAGCTTTCAGCAATTAAATGGGAATAAGTCCCATCAAACATTTCCTACGAATGACCTTTCTTCAAGGTTGTATTGTATGTCTATCTCCTTGGTCAGGTAAGTTCCTGAAGTTAACAGACATGGCTTCAACCTCCTTGTATTTCCCACAGGAGGGAACGTGGTACTTCCGCGTGAAGAAACCAGATGAATACTTGTGTTGAAAACGCCCTATCCGTGCAGAACCCGCTGCTCTTGGGGTCACTATTTCCGCTTGTGCACTGAGCTCCCACGGATCCACGCCCATGGTTTCCACTCTGCTGAACAAGGTCATGCATGAGTACCGGCTCCTTCTCTGTTGTGCTTCTGCTGCATCCTTCGTTTTCAACCTTGACTTTGTCCAATTTGTTCCCACTAAATGCCATATTATTTTTGTATTTTCTTAATTTTCCTGTGTTATTTGAATATCATTTATCATTTTTGTTGGAAGATATTAACAACTCCTTACTAGTATTTACCAAAATATAAAAATACATTAATGGTGTCATCTCAGTAATTTATAAAAATAGTGAATGACAGTCCCATTGGTGTGACTGAGGGACCAGATTAAGGTTCAGGCTGGGCTTGATGCTGTAATCACTGTCATTTTCTGACCCTTATGTGCAAGTGAATTTTGAATGTTAAGAAAGAAAAAGGTGGGAAATCCAATAGAAATTAAATTTGGAAAGACAAAAGCAGTGTGACCTTTTGCCAGGTTCTAGCAAGGCTGGACTTCCTCAGTCACCCAGGGCCCATAGCCAAGACCTCCCCAACCCCAGGATTCACTCAGCCCTTTTCGGGGCCCACCCCCAGCATGTCCCCTTTCCGTATGTTGCCCAACTCTCATGGCAGACCAAGTCCTGTGCCGCTCCACGCTTGTTGGCCTGAACAATGCTGCAGACGCTCAAAACATCCGCAGACTTTCTGTTGCATGTGTTTCCCTGAAGCCTCGGAACTCTCCCAGGTCAGAACTCTCCCAGACAGCAGTCTGAAACCTTAATACTTCCCTATACCCAATAGTGCCTCTTTCCCTTGACAAGTGATGTCTTCTCCTACATTAATAAAGCTCCCTGCTCTCTGTACCTCTCCACTGAGGAAATCACTGCTGGGAATTCGATGTGCTCAGCACATAAAACAGTCCCAGTTACTGGAAGTATCTGAGAAACTGCCATTGGCCATGTCTGCCTCGTGCTCTTATCTGGCAGGTCTTCCAACTGCCACTGCAACATGTCACACTGATTTGTATTTTGCACCTCTGCTTGAAACCCCTTCCTTTCCTGGAATCAAGACTTCTTTTTGCCCTTACAGGGTGACAAGCCTTCCTCCACCCTTCATGGTCCAAGGCCTGTTCTGCATTTGCCAAATCCCTTCCCTACATACTCCTAGTTCACACTGGTGTCCTTCTACTGTGACACACTGGTCAGCACCCCTCAGCTCAACCTCTCACTGTGTGCCCACCTCTGGGCAGTTGCAGGCCCTGGACGGGAGGCCACCTGAGCTCTCTGGCACAGAGAGAGGGTGTCTGTGTACTTCTGTGTCACTGCAGGTCAAGCAGGCTTACTAAAGGTTACCTAGCTCTCTCTGAACGTCCCAAGGCATTTTTCCTTGTTCTTACACCCAACCACTCAGCCTACTCTCCTCCTGAACACACCTTCAGATTTCTGTCTTGGCATTCCAGTGCACTCCACTCTAGCCTCTCCATGCTCTTCCTACACTGACTTCATTCAAAATCGTACTGAAATTAAATGCCTAGTTAGCACTCTTCTTTCTCCACTTACTAACAGCAAAGCAACCTGTGCTAACTCCTATAGTCAAACAACTTGTATGATTTACGAGTATGATTGACCAATGTTCTTGCATCGTAGGCTAAGAGGAAGTTTAGTGCAACTTTTCTTGCTGTCTCAGAATTTGGGCAGAGGCTCCAAGTCTGAGAACCATTGGTTACAGCCACTTACACAGGATAAAACAAGAGACCTGAGACCCTGGGCTCATAACTTTGAGCCAAGGGAGCAGGGTGCTTCACGAGAACCACACGGAAAGTTATATGTCCTGGAATTTGTGGATATGCAGGTGGATATGCATCCTCCTGGAAAATTAAAAAAAAAAAAAAGTCTAAAGGTAAAAAGAAAGATCCACGTTAGGAGAGCACCTAAAGCTACCAGGAGAAGATTCCAAGTGTGCAGTCCACAAATACTGCTCTGACCCTTACCTCTCCCCATGCCAAAGGAATAAATGGAAGAGGAAGGATGTGAGAAGGAGGAAAAGAAATTGTAAAGAAAGCAAACTGAGTAGTGAAAGAGGAAGTTTAAATTAAATAAGGTAATAAGATTAGATAATGCTTTTATATTAGACAACTCCAGACATTTTGATACCTGAAAATGAACACAGCTGCAGAATCTACCTTAGATTTCCTCCACTACCTGAGAAGAACAATTCTAGAGTGAACTGGGGGTAGTGAGAAAAAATTCAGTTTCTTTCTTTGCACCCTTCCAAGTTACCTATTTTAACAAAACAATGACAATAGTCACAAGAATATATGTTACCTGATAACCCCAATTAGATTCTGTGTTCAAGATAATTCCCCCGGGTGTCTAACTGCTGCTGTGGGCACAGTGGGTACTCGTATTCAATCAATATTGGTGGAACAATTCTCACATGAGCCTCTTCCCCCACGTCCCTCTCAACTTCAAATTCTTTCTTATCTCTCATAGAGAAGAGCAGCATTTAGAGTCAAAGCTTATTTACACATATGTTGATGCAGGAAATGACACGATATTCAAAAGCCTGCCCCAAAGAGTCACATTTCTTGTGTACTATTGCATGTCCTAAGGAAAAATGAAGTCAGGCAATAGGAAAAAAATAATGCCAGGACAAGTAAGAACCCACTTAGCTGAAAGCTTGTCTGCCAGCTTACATGTGAAAGGATGTAGTTACTTCAGCTGCTGTTTCAAATTCAAAATTATTTATATTCTCCGGTCTTCTTTCTACTCATGGATAAACAGAGCAGTGTCATACGTATTACCTGGCCTATGATAGCTTGCCACCAATGCTGAAAGGCTTCCAATAGCTGCAGTTGAACATAAACATCTCAGAATTTCTTAGGAGTTAAATGTTTATATTTTCAAAGTATATTCACCTCCCCTCACAACATTCATCAATCTTGTATAACATTTCCAATTTTAATTTCTGCTGCTATATCATATCCCTCTTTTGAGAATTTTATTTTTAATAATAAAAGTAAGTAATATTTTAAAGCCACTGAGAAAAAAATGAGGCAAATATGATCATAAGACCACCCAGTCATGCCCATTTCCACACACATGCAAAAACCTATTGTGTCCTATAGAAAAGAGACTCTAGGGTAGACAGGAGGGAAGAAGAGAACACTTTTAAAACAGGAGAGAAAAGAAAACATATCCAAATGTTGAGGCAAACGTCTCACCCTGGTATAAATTGTGGGGCCACTTTGTCTCCAAACACCTCTAGAGAGAATAAAATTAATTAGCATTTACTAGCTACAATATGCTAGATGTCTGACATAGATACCCTCATTAGTTCCCTTCAACAATACTGCATGACTATCCTGTTATACAGACAAACAAACCAAAGCTGAGACAGGTTAAAGTAAAATGCCAAGGCCATAGAGTTTAAGCACATGGTTACTGCTCTTTGTTTTTTTTTTTTTTTTCAGGTGAGGCATGGCTACAAGATGTAGAAAGTCCCAGAAAGCCCCACGAGTCAATGGCCCTTGGAATAACATGAGAAAAAATGAGAAACTATTCTTACAGTTGAATCCTCCAAACTCTCTCCCCGAAACCAACCCAATGCTCCTACATGGAATCCAACAACAGGTAAATATGACAACATAGAGAAAGTCACACATTTGAAGACCTCTCCATGAAACCTTATCACATTCCTGATTTTGACTATAATACACAAGAAGCTTGACTCAATTTCTCTGAGCTTCTGGCTTTTCCCTAATCTGACCCTGTTATTTATTCTTGGTATGAAGAAATTCCTGCTTAATCTTTCTGCCTGTTTCATTTAAGGCACTGGTTCCCGTATTACCTGTCCTGTCTGTTATGAATTCTCTCCCCTCCATCACTTTTCACAACACTCGAAAACTACTGACTATGGGTCATGTTTGAATATATCAGGGTCTAGAACAATGTGTTTACATTACAGAAACCCGATCTGCTTTTATCCTTCTGAAACGTCTGTATTTATGCAAGACATTTATTAAAGCCTTCAGTCTTAAAAACTTGTTGGCACAGAAGAACAGGAAGGGAAAATTTTTACTTCTTACATTTATTTGCTACGTGTATTAAATCCTAAAATGCACGACATATATGCTATCAAGGAATACACACCATTGGTTAGTTACCATAATTTATGACCTGTAATTCACAATGCATACTTTATTTTATAGTTGTGTGCCTTAGTTATATTATAAATAACTGACATGTTTCTTTTTTTCTTTAGGAAAAAGTATCGATCACTGATATTTAAAGTGTAATGGAATTTTGAAGATCATCTAGCCCCAAAACATCACCTAATAGGGGAAAAATTAGTTTGCTTGGTCAGTAACTCTTTAAAGAGGTGAAATGGGTTTCTGAGTTCTGATCATTCCCATAGTTAAGGGATGATTCTTTTCATTCATTGGCTTTTGTCTTAGAACTCCTTTCCTGTTAATAATTTATCATAAAACTAGTGTGCACACATCTGAAAAACTGTATCAGTTGTCATCAACTGAAATTATGCTGTTCATTCACTTAACTGTTGATTCTATGTTTTTCTCCTTTTTTTATCTTCGCTTTTTTATCTCCAGAATTTAGAATTCTGCCTAGACAGTCAATAAATATTTGTTGAATACATAAATCAATATGCTAAATATAAAGTAAGATCTTTCTTTGAACTCTGATCTAGTCCAACAAAATATTATACATGCCACATGGAAACTGCCCTCTGGTGTAACTGGTCCTAACTAAGTTAATTGATACAATATAATATAAAAAATGTTTGGGAATACAGTATCATCATGAAAAATAAAGGAGAAGAGCAAGTATAATGTCTTTTTAAAAGCTGTACACAATATCAATCTCTCTTTGAGTGTCATCAGATTGTATAATAATAAAAATAACAGCCAAAATTTAGGGAGTACCTGCTACATGTCAGGTACTGTGTTAATGCTTTGTACTTTTATCACCTATTAGGATGTTCAAAGCTACCCTTATGACAGAAACTATCATCATTCCCTGCGTTAAAAGTGAAGAAACTGTTAATTTTCCCAAAAATAACATTATAAATCAAATAGAAATAATAATTTTTAAAATAATTATTTTAAAACTAATTTTACTAGTTTAATTATTATTTTAAACTAACTAATTTAACACGTGTCATTCCAACTGAAACCTATTACATATTTGTAATTCAGAGAACAGCAGTCTTCCCAGTTAACTTTACCCAAGACTCTACCTTTTTGGATAAGGAAAAAATATTGAACGTTGTTCCAGTATTGAATGTTGTTAACCTCTTATCACACAATTATGAGTTAACAGCTTGGAAATGATGGTCAAGCAAGAATACTAGCCAACAGCTTGCACTATGTACATAATGAAATGCTAAACAATTTATTTTAGGGGTGCTAGTTTTACTGGATGGGCATAGCTCAGAAACTAAAAAATGAGATATACCTTGCCATTATGTAGTTTAAATTACATTCGCTCCTCTATGCTTCTCTAGGGTGACTTGCTTAACTCATACACTAAAAATAAGTTCATCTAATGTATTTTCAAGTTTTATAAAAAGTTCTAGGTCATGTGCAAAAATTGATCTGTGACAGCAATTTGGAGAATTTACTGTATCAGATATTAAATATGTTACAATGTATTATGTTAGAGTGATCAAAACAATGCAGCTTGCAAGGCAGAATAAGTGGATGACTGTAAAAGAATAGACTGTAGGTAAGACCCCCAAATTAATATAATATTAAGATGAGATTTATTTCAAGTCAATGGGGAAATATATGTTATTTAATAAATGATGCAGAAAAAGTAATTTGTAGATTTTTGGTGAGAAATGAGTAAAATGAGATTCATATAAAATTCTCCACACTAAAATGAAATTTATATGCATCAAATATTTTAATGTTTTAAAAAGTGAAACTATAAACTAACTAGAAAAGATGTTCAGTAAATATCTGTAACGATCTTGAGTGCAGAGAAGATCCTCTTAAAAATGAGGCATAAATCTATAAAGAAAATACATTTAATTACATCAAGATTTACAGCTTAAATAGATTTAAAACATGATAAAAAGACTTGAAAATTAAATTACTGGTAAAAAATATCCGCAGCATATATGACACACAAATGGCACCATATAAGAATATATGAAATGTTCATAAGAAGCAAACTATGAGAAATAATTTCTTACAGTTTCTATAAGAAAAGTTTATCTACAATATGCAATTCTAAGAGAAGAAAGTAATCATAATAACGAACAATAAATAATGAAAATGGACTCAAGCTTCTTAGCTACGGAAGGCAAAGCAACATGAGACACCGTATTTCTCCTAAATAACTGGCAAAGATTACAGAGAATGAAAACACCTCATGGTAAAGGATGCAAAGAAACTACCTTCTCATACAGTTCTGGGGAGAGCGGGAATTGGTACAAATGTCCCAGAGGAATTTTGGAACCAAGCACCCCAACACTTTAAATGTAAAATACCTTTGCCTCAGCAATTCTGCTTCCAAGTTATATTCTAAAAATGTGACTAGAGATAGAGAGACGTACATAAGGAAGATCACTACAGTGCTCTTTTACACTGAAATATAGAGCATCCTAAATACTCTTCCTCAGAAGACTGCTTAACCAGAACAGAATAGGGTCAGTCACCAAAAATGATCAGGTAGACCCTTATATCTCTTGATATGGACAATGAGCATGATGTATGAAGTAAAAGATGCAAGCTATAAAATGATATGTGAGATACTAAAAGGAGAGAGAGAGAGAGAGTGTGTGTGTGTGTGTGTGTGTGTTCATGTGTGCACACACACAGATGCTTTGAAAACAGACTGGAAGAATATACATCCAGTGTTAACAGTGATTATTAATATTTTCAGGTGGTTCGATTCAAGATGAGTTTTACCCTCTTCTTTATGTGAAAGTATGTTGGCTAATTTTCCTCAGCCAACATTATGTTTTTATAATCAGAAAATGCAACATTTATTATGAAAATAATTAATTCAATGAAAATGAAGTATAATAACTTTAAATTGCACTTCTAGTGTGGCATTTAAAAATGTGTGGTATTATGGCAATAATCATGCTGGCACACGGTTCTCAAAAAAATAAATAAATAAAACCCAACAATAATGCTTTTCTTAAGTCATTCTAACTGTTACTTTTTTCCTCCAGATCAGCTGGTATAGAATTTAATCTGTGTCATAATCATCTATTATATAAAATGCAAATTGAGTACATTTTTATTTAAGGAAACTACAGATGTTACAGTTTGGCACAGAGTTATTGTCAGAGAAATTGGATCAATTTGAATACATGTAATTTGTAGAAATGGCAATCTACTACATAGGAATTATGGTAAATTGACTATAGTCTTTGTGGAAGAGGTGGGAGAAAGCTATCTTCTGAAACCAAACCTTGTAAAAGTCAACAGATTATAACAACTATGGTGATAATAACTACAATTTATTGATCCTTTGCAATGACAGGCTCTAAAGTTAGCACTTTACATCCTTTATCAGATTTAATCCTTACACAGTCTTGTATAAAAGGTATTGATATCTCCATCTCACAAATGAGCAAACTCACGAGTGCAGATTTTGTCTAAGGCCACCAGCCTGTAAGGATCAGAATAAGAGTTCAAATCAAGTTTCTCTGACTCTACTGCCCAAGCTCTTGTGTACTAGGCTACTTACTAAGCTTGGTCTTCTGTAATGTCACTACCATAAAATAAGCCTTCAAATAAAATAATTTGTAAATAATGCTGCTGATGGTGACTTGAGAAGTATGTGCTTAGAAACCTAAGAGACCAGGGTATACCCTTAGGTAGACATAATAGGATTACATCTGATTGGTAACTAACTGCATTTTACTTCCTTGGGCCTGACCAAATGGTGTATTTGGTACCTAAAAAGAGAGGGAGTAAACTTGAAAGTGCTTGTTACTGTTTATATGATATTCTCCAAGGTAAAGACATACTTTAAATGCCAAATAATTCTAGCCCAGCCTGAATGTACTCTCACGTCCATATAATTCTACTCTGATGCCTTGATCATCAAATCCACGTCTGATTTCTAATTTGAATGACCAGCATAAAACAATGACACGAATACACACGCAGATGTGCACACACCCAGATAGACAGATAAACACATCACAGTGTGTATAGTCCTTTGTATAATTATATGATCATACAGAGACTATGGAAGGCATTCCAGTTACCCATTGCTATGCAACAAACCACCGCAAATGTTAGTGGTTTAAATTTTTTTAAATTAATTTTCCTGACAAATTTAAGCAGGGCTAAATTTAAGCAGAGTTTGGTGGAGACTACTTGTCTCTGCTCCACTTGCCAACAGCTGGGGAGGCTCAAAAGCTGGGAGCTAGAATTGTCTGAAAGCGCACTTGCCCACCCAAATGGCAGTTGTTGGTGGTAAGACGGAAACTGCCAGGTGCTGGTGCACCTGGGCTCCTTTGTCCTCTCCATTTGCACGTGGCCTCCCCATTTGTCTCTCCAGCACGGAAGCTTCAGGGAATGTGGGCACTTTGCATGTTGGTTGAGAGCTGTTAGCACACGTGTCCCAAAAGAGAGGAAATTAGATGCTACTTGCCTTTTATGATCTAGGTTCAAAAGTACCACAGCATCACTCCTACTGTTTTCTATTCTTCAGAAACAAGTCACTAAGTCTGACCCAGGTCTAAGGGGAGGTCAATCAGAACCCAACTTTTGATAAGAGGAGTTTTAAAGACACATAAAAAACAACCATACAAGGATGAATAGCTTGTTAATTGTGATTAAGGCCAAGTTAGTAGGGAGCTGACCCAGAGAGGAGGAGTGAGGAAGATAAGCAAAAGAATGAGAAAAAGGAAGGGAGCAGAGGGCTGGAAGAAAAGGAATGCACATGAGAAGGTAGATATGAACACCATGGACTCACAGATGCCCCTGGAGTATAAATTAATAAATTAACAAATTAATATCATGGGTCATAAACGAAGTCTTTTGTGTTTTGGTTAACTCATGAGTTAGTTTCTTCAAGACTGGAGTTGCAAAAATTTAGTACCTGAACCTGTAAACATTTTTGGTCAAACTGATGGCAGTTCTTACCAGCTGGTGGCCTTTCTTTGACATGTCTTTAGCCACAAAGCAACATTTGATTAAGAGAGTAATCACCTTCCATCTATTCAGCTAATCTTAATACTCCATCTGTCTCTACTCCCTACCCATTCCCCCCACCTCTCTCTTTCTAAACAGAGATTGGCTCTCCTCATTCCTAAGGTTTGTTACTGTTGTTTAATTTAGTTTGGCTTTGCTTTCTGAGGGACATTCGTAATATTTGTGAGAGAATCCTTAGGAGCTACCCCAGTTGTGATAGTTAGAAAATGTGTCAAATTCAGACTAAATCATAGTGCTCAATATGAGGTCATTCCATGATTTCTAAAGAACCATACTTTAAAAAGTATGTAATAACCAGCATTAGTGGATTATAAAACCCAATTTGTAGTAATTGTGACTTTGTAGTATCCTAATTAATCTTCTGGTCTGGATAACCTGTCTATTATTTGCTCTCTTGGAATTTGTTACTCATGGAGTTCAATTAGTCCCATAACAGTGGCCGATGTACCCTATTCTACCTATGCTAACTCTAAGTTCTGTTGACTCCGCAGGTTCCCTGGGAGTAAACACAAGCCACTGCTAAGAAGCCCCTCTAGCTCAACTCCAACCCAGTGCACTTTTGTATTCCTACTTTTGCGGCTTTGTTCTTATAGCGCCATATGCCATAATCATTCACCTGTAATGAACCCCACAATGCTTTCTTCTCCATTTATATCTGCTTTTATTTAAATGAAATAAATGATTTCATCACTGAAGTACATGACTGAAGCACAGCCCTTCTTAGCATGGAGTGCATTTAAAATATTTTCATCATTCTGTCAAGAAAATGCCCAAATCTAAATGTATGCAGTAATTAACACTACTCACTATTAAAAACTAAATTAGAACTGATTTTCTAAAAGATCTTCATATATTGGACATTGTGCTAAGTGATATGAGTTTTGATTGCTTAACATAAAGTCACTTAGTGGCATTTATGATTTTGTGAACATCAGCATAAGTTTTAATGAAATGGTAGAAGCACAGGGAAAAATGGTTCTTTGATTGCTAATATAGTTCATTTTTATAACGCAGGTAAGAAATTATAACAATAAATTAGATAACCCTAGGGTAAAATGACAATACTGAGATCCAAGAAAATACAGACATTTCTGAATAAGATGGAAAAATCCTCAGGTATACACAGTTATGTGATCCCAACAGAACATTTTTCATTATTGAAAATCAGGGAAGCTTTACTGAGTCCTGAGTCCCCACAAATGCTTAGTGAAATTTCAAAAGTGATGCACAATCTTTGTTTCACAAATGGACAACTGGAAATTTACAGAGGTTAATGAACATGCATGTAGAAAGCAGGAGTTACACACATACTTCCTGATGCTTAATACAGCTTCTCAAACCATCTACCGTATAGCTGTGGTCAATGCAATTATCCTTAAGAAGCGATGGATTTTTAGTCTCAAATTTGACTTCCCATAGTAACCCATTTTCTTCCCACTCTAATATTTTGAAAAGGTGATGGCAGACAAAGTCCCCAGTTTTCCAGTAAGGTTGACAAAAAGGAAGTGGCAGGAAGAAAACAAAGAGTAATCCTTCATACTGGACCACCCACTTATGACCATTATAGATAACAGAGTTGCCAATAAAGACAGAATTTCAATCAACAGCTAAGCAGATTCCCACTGAGGAACATACTGGAGAAATGAGAACAGTCAAGACAGAAGACAACCATATGGCTGCTCTTAATGACCCAATAAATAAAAGAGAAGAGTGGCACTTCTAACCAGCTCTGAACTAAAGCCTCATTTGTATGTTGTGTTTCAAGTCTTAGGGAAGGCAAAATGCCAACTCTCATTTACCTTTATTCACACTTTGCCAGGGATTCAAGGATGGTAGAAAAAATTGTATAAAAATATTTTATCTTTGTTCCCTTCAAGATTTCCTTCTTCTCTCTTTGTCCCTCATGCCATCACTACACACCAAGGAGCTCAACTGCTACCTCAGCCTTCAGGATATCTAAACTTCACTGAAGTGAGATCACCTCTATTATGCAAATAGCCCTCTGCATATAAATCCCAAACCAAAACAAGAATGAACAAACAACACACAAAGGAAACAATGCATCACCTCTTGTTTCTCAGTCACCACCAAATTCCAGTCGCTTTGTCCCCCAGGGACTCCCTCCCTCTGCTGGGCTCTGGCAGGAGTGTCCTTCCTACGGGGCCATTTCTCCACTCCCTATGACTCTGGCTCACTAGGCCTGCACATCTCAGCTCAGGCTTTAATTTTCCCAGTCAAAATTAGAGTAGGGTAGTTCCTAGGCAGCCTGTTTCATGTTCTCTTGACATCTTGTACTTTTCTTTTTCACCTTCCTTTTTTTTTT
>CM052441.1:4762436-4779528 GCA_028533085.1 Varecia variegata | reverse complement strand
CAGGCATGCGCCACCATGCCCGGCTAATTTTTTCTATATATATTTTAGTTGGCCAGATAATTTCTTTCTATTTTTTTTAAGTAGAGACGGGGTCTCGCTCATTGCTCAGGCTGGTCTCGAACTCCTGACCTTGAGCGATCCACCCGCCTCGGCCTCCCAGAGTGCTAGGATTACAGGCGTGAGCCACCGCGCCCGGCCTTCACCTTCCTTTTTAACAAGTCCCAGGTCTCAGGTCAGGACTGGGTGGGGTCCTTCAGAGCCGGGATGCTGATCCGCACACTGAAGTCAAGCAGAGCCGCACGCAGCCAGCAGGAACTCATCGAAGGAATGGATTTTAATATTCCATGCCTTTATTTTTGACTTTGCAAAATGCTCCTTATCTTGCCACTATCACCACCTGTGGAAATCCCCCCCCCCAACCCTGAGGCCCCACCTCCTCCAGGAAGCCTTCTTTGATCACCTCTGCTAAGGGACTTTCCCTTCTCTGAAACCTCATAAGCGCTTTTTTGTGCTTGTTTCATGGAGTTAATGGCACACTTATCTGCTTTATTTCTTCCGCCCTATTCACACAGTGAAGTCCTTGTACCGTCCTTCACATCCATCCTTATCAACACTTAGGTCATGGTAGAATCATCTTTTGCTTACATGCCTTACTCTACTCTGAATTTTCCCCACACTATGAGGGTGGTGAGTTGAATATTCACTTTTCTGTGCCCGGTCTAGAAGAGACGCTCAGCAAGGATTTCACCTGCTCTGCGGAATCCGAGTGGCAGTTGTTTCCATGAAGCCTTTCTCCCCAGCGAGATTCCTGGATCTCGAAGGTCAGTCTTTGTTTTCCGCACAGTGACTAACACAGCAAATCAATGTGTTCTCAAAATCACCTACATTTCTTTTCATGCAAAGAGTCAAATTTTAAAAATTATACTTTGCTTTTCCAATCTTTAAACATAAACATTTTCTCTTTACCTCATAAAACATATTCAAGTAAGATAATCATCACTGAGGTTATTTTCCCAAACTCTGAGGATTAAGGAGAATGATAATTACCTACTTTGGGAAGTTCAGATGGTCTGAGGGTCCCAGACTACGTTTGTTTTCCAAGAAATAAATATTAGTAGAAGGAAGAATTTCACCACGTGTGGACCAACAGTACATGGAACCGTCTCAGTTTGGATTGGAGTCTCCATATGCCTGTATTTTCCATTCTAAATCTCAAGTTTGGTAAACTGGCTTTAACTGGGTTTTTGATTTTTTTTTTAACCCCATGTATCTTAAAAACTAAATTTTACCATGGCCTTTGATAACTTTTTGAGCTCGCCTGACCTAAGTAAGAGGCATGGTGGTTCCTTAACGACCGTCGCCGAGGCATGATGAAGTGCGGGTCTCCGGAGCCATCCATCACCTGCTGGAAGGATGGAGACGGTGGCTTCCCGGCCGAGAAGCAGCCTCATTCCCTCGCCCCATTACTCTTACGTCCTCCTTCTGTTCTTCTCACTCCATTAGCCGCCTGTGTGTCTGCACTGAGGCTATCTCACAGTGACCTCCAGGCGCTAATCCCTGACATTTTCATTGAGGTCTAATCTACCATCCCAATTGAAACATTCGGGGATGTTTACAGTGGCATTTAATCTTTCTTTGCTCCATTTCTCAGAATTTCATTTATAAATCTATTTGAAATGATCTTTTTTATACCTATTGCTATCCTTTCTAGTAGATCAATATATATTCTCCTCTAAAACCTAGTGGTCTAGAAGCACACTTTTTTCTGATTAATCATGATAAATTCCTTTGCTGTCTGGGACTCTTGTCTAAGGCTGTAATGCAACCTTAAATGTCTTACTGACATTTCTGGCTTTGGAATTATTCTATGGAAAGACAAAAAATTAAAAAGTAAAACATTTGAAACCTCTGGGATTAATAAAAAGCCTTAAAATTTCTCACATTTAAACAGTGTTGTGGTAATATGCATGATTTTCTTTGAATACAAAATAAGATATAAACTATAGAACAGAGAATTACAGATCATTGAGTGTAGAAAACAACTTACAATTCACATAGACCAGGAACTGCCCCAAATGAGGAGGCAAGAATTATCTTCAATATTTAAAAACTATATTAGGAAAGTTGTATATTTGCTTGAAAGATGGCATGTGATAAACTAAACCAAGGTCATGTTTGTGTGACCACAGTGTGGATATTGGTTATTTCATATGGGTAGATACTCAGCTACACATGCACTGACTCTGGTGCCTGGTTTTCTTTCCCTGGAGATTAATTTTTTCATATAACAGTTTACAAAGAGTATTTAACAATGCCATGGAGAAGGTAGCTGTTGATTTAATTTTCCATCAAGTTGTAAAAGAGCTCAGATAAAAAAGGGGCTATGTCACAGACAAAGGAAAACCAAACTGAAATGAGCCTAGGCTTCGGACCCTCACAAATAGCCCAAGGTTCTTAAAAACTACCTCAATTTCTACAGAAGCTTCAAAAATTGACACTGTGTTCATAGTAGACTAATTCATTGATATATATAAACAAAATTTTTATTTTTATTCAAATTTGTAAAATTTTAGTTAATTCTATAATAAAAATACCTATCTTCTAGTTTTAACCTTAACAATTCAAAAACGAACAAGAAACTTTTCGTTATCAAGTACTCAAAACTTGGTTTGGAAAAAAGCAGCCCTTGGGTCTGACTGAATACTTGGTTGGGTTTTTGAAAAATGCTCTCAGAAAAGTTTCTAGTTTGTCACCCAAATTGCATGTCAGACAACAGAGAACATTTTGTCACGCTTAGACACCATTCAATCATAATCTGAGTTCGACTTCAAAGCTTTCCCAATTCACTTTTATTTAGAATTCACTTTTATTTAGAATTCACTTTTATTTAGAATTAAGGAAATAGGACTGTAGTGTGAGGGCAGGGAGAACCATTGCTCTTCACCCAAAGTCCAGGGCAGGGAGTTACTATGTCCTTTCCTTTTTACCTCCCTCTTCATTCCCCACCCCCACATGGAAGCACCCAGCTGCCCTCTGACCTCAGTGACACCCCTGGGGAGCCACAAGGGCTGGGAATGTTTAAATACCTATCTGGGAATGCTGGCTACTGCACGGTGCAGAGGAGCCTGGGCAACAGAACACGGAGCCATGGTGCCCACGCTGTGCACATAAAGACTGTCATTTGTGACTATCTCAGGGATACTTGGTCAATCCGAGATCTTTTCTTAAAAACAAAAACAAACCAACCTTTCATTATTATTAGATATTGGAAAAAATAAGATAATAGTCTATATATGAAACCATCCTGAGAAATCCTGAGTCTCATTTTGTGAGATTCTAATGAAATCTAAAGCAACAATGAGAATAACCAAAACGGACACAGATCTCTTTGAGGATAGTGATTTGATCAAACTAAAACATTAATAAGCGATGTTTAGACATAAAATATGCAAATGACTTAGAAATAAAAAATATTCAGTATTAGGAGACTTTTATTTACAATTCATTTTGTTTTAGCCAACATCTCTCAAGAAGATGAAATTAGAGATACAGACTATGAATATTAACTTTTATTCAAACTAACGTTCCAGTTGACATATACTAGCCCAATAGGGGGAAAATGTGAGAAATACATTGCATGTTGAGTAAGATGAAAACACTCCATTTATTAAACTGAGTTTAATGTTTATGCTATTTATTACAGTTCAGAGGATAGTTTTAAGTATCTAATTTCATTTGAAATAAATCTTGGAGCTATTTTAAGAAATCCCACTCTACTGTTTCTGATAAGAAAAAAAAATGTTTGATGTAAAAGAGTTTAACTCCTGTCAAAATCAAATAATCTAAAAAAGAAAATATTATTTTACGTGGAACTTCAGATAAACCTTAACTTCTTAAAAATTTCAAAAATATAATATGTAATGTATGTCATAGACTGTTAAGTAGAGAAACTAGCACCCCTCAGCAAGAATAAAATAAAATGACTTCATTTAAATCTTCTCTCTTGTTTATCTAAAGGAATATCCCCATCCTAACCCCTACTGTCCAGTTGTCCAGTGTGAAGGGAAAGGCAACGTTCTCACAGTTGGCTAAGAAATTTCTCATGACCACGGAAGCACCACTGAAGCCAGAGGTCTTCATGGGGCAGTGTTTGATGACGGAGGACTGACTCTTAGAAATCATGATCTGGAACTCAGAAATAATACTTTGACACTACAACTTCTGGGTTTTCCTGGGCCTATGTGTGTGCAAATAAAACAACAACTCATATCCCCCAATAAACATACAATCACAAATATCATCTTCATTGTTTAAAGCACCATAAGTAAAATATAAAATGAAGATTTATGTAAAAAATGTAAAGTTTTATGCCATATCCAAAGTTGAATTAATTTCACTAATAAAGAAAATTATAGTTGATTTTGTCCCCTTTTTAATCACACACATACCCTTTGAGCTGACTAAAATTAAATTCTTTTTATAAAAAGGTAAGATGCCTTTCAGAATTAACGCTATGTTCCTTCCTAAAATAACAGCAATTAGTGTAAAGCTGAATCAGGTTCACATCACTCTGCCTAAAGTATAGTTAGGGTCAAGTTTATATTTATACTCTGAAAAATCAAGGTTAAATTTTACTGCTACTTAAAATGACCTAGTTAGATTGTCTCTATGTGTATAAATATTGCAAATACATTAGGAACTCTGCTATTTTAAATTTTAAACACATAGATGTTTTGTCCAAGTGATAGAAATTAAAGTTTTTATGAGAATATAATATATATAGGGTCCAAAAGACTGTCAAAAATTAATAATACCCGACAAATTTAAGTATGATAAACTACTTAAATATGCCTATTTTCTTACTTTGTAAGAAACAAACCCCACACAATGACTCTGGAAAAATCCAGGAGCCATGGATTATATTTAGCTGCATTGTGAAAATGCAAGACAGAAAAATGGCTTTAAGAGAAAGGGTGAAAGAATTAAGCTTCTCACACTGGACACTTAATTTCTGCTAGCCACTGGCATGGGTATTAAAATGTCTAAATACCTTCAATTCCTTTACTTAAACATTCATTTAGTGTTCACTAGATAACGGGAGAAAAAAATGGTTAGATATGACAATTTCTTTTCCTACCTTCTTAGACAACATGTTTAAATAATTTTATCTATTTTCTTTTATAAAATAAGCATTTATGGTCCTCAGTTTCATGTTGAAATACAAATTTAGCCTCACACCAAAATGTTTGATATGTGGTGTGTTTTCATTGTTTTTCAGTTCCATATTTCCATTTGGATCTTTCTACTGAGTCAGTGATTCGAATGTCAACATGCAAGAGGTTTCTACAATTGTATTTTTGGTCATGATATTTAGATTCCTTAATGTTTTAAAATATGATCAGTTGTTGAAATATTTCATATGTGCTTCAAAAAAAAGGAGCAGCCTCGGGTTGTCAGCTGACTCTCTCCTGACGGCATTTGTTCACCAGTTGTGTGAATTGCCACATCCTTCCTAAGCATGTGAGCACTCAGCTCCTCCGAGAGTTATGTTACTCTCTCCCACTATGGTGTTAAATTTATCCACGTATTTTGTTAATTCTGACAATGTTTCCTTAATATATTTTGAGCCCATATTACTAAGATCATACAGTTCTTAAACTGCTTTATCTTTCTGGGTCATTGAAACTTTATCAAAAGAAAGCCTCCTAGGTTTTGATGATGTTTTTTTCCCCCCAAAAAATCTACTTTATAGGCAATTAAAATGGTTTCAACAGCTTTCCTTAGTTAGTACTTGCCTGGAATACCATTTTCCATTCATTTACTTTCAATGTTTGTGTGTTCACATGTTTTATCTTTTGTAACCTACATAAAGCTGGATTTTCTTCTTTTAATTTAGCCTAACAATCCTTGTCTTTTAAACTTCAGTTAGTGCATTTACATTTTATCTCATTCCTGTTACATGTGGTGTCATTTCCACCATTTCTGTGTGAGTGCTACTTATTTGTCCCACTTTCCTATATTTCACTCTCTCCCTTTTTTTATTTTTCCTCATTACTTTTCACCTCTACCAATTTGACATTCTGCATTTTATTTTAATTTCCTGGATGGTTATCCCAGACAATGCATCTTTTACTTAACGGGGTGTGACGCTGACAACAACCAGACTGACCTGACCGCTGGGCCAGGGACTGCTTCCCGGGAGGTTACGTGGGTGGCTTCTGCGGAGGCCCCCCAGCCTGAGGTTCCGACAAGGGCCCCCCAGCCTGAGGTTCCGACAAGGGCAGTAAAGATGACGACCCTGGCACGGGGACCCGTGACCTTCGAGCACACTGTTGGGTGTCTCTCCTGGGAGAACAGGGGGCTCCTCAACCAGGCCCAGAGGGGCTTGGACCATGCCACACACTGGAGGACTTTGCACTTGTGCCCTCACTGGGACTCGAGGCCACCAGCCCCACGAGGTCACCCAACTAGAGCATGATGAGGGCCCTGGGTGCTGGACAGCAAGGGTTTGAACCCAGCCAAGGCAAGGGAGGCACATCTTTGGACCTATCAATTCATGGTGTTCAGAAAGGCCTTCAAGGAGAAGCCGTCCTTATCCCCTGCCAGAAAATGCACAAAGGAGAAAAGTCCTTATGTGTCAGGAGTGTGAGGAACTAAACACGCCTTACAAGTGCAGCAACGACAAGGAAGTCTCCCTCAGAATCCCCGCCTCATTTGGCACTAGAAAGTTCTAAGCAAAGAAAGGTCTTTTCAATGCAGTGAAGACGAGGCAGCCTGGAGCCAAAGCTCCATCTCCTTCGTAACTGGAAAGTCCACACTGCAGAAAGGCCTTGCGGGCGAAGCCAGTGTGGGAGAGAACTCCTGCTCACTCTGCACCGGAGAATTCACACCAAAGAAGAACCTCCCAAGCCTTATCCACCTGCCAGTGTTCACACTGGAGAGAAGCCTGGTGAGTGCAGTGAGTGCAGGAAGCCCTCTGCCGTGGCTCCTGCTACACTGTCACCGGGAAGCTCACAGGGGATCATGAGCATGGTTTACGTGGGAGACATTAGGCAGGACATGCACACTTGAGAGCTGACACCAGAGAAAGTCTCAGGACTGCAGTGCAGTGGCAACTCCTTCAGCTGTCTCTGCATCCTTGTTCAGGAAAAATGTGTCCCTGCCTGAGAGGCAAACAGGAGAGTAACCCTTGGAAGAAAGCTTTTCGGTCACAGTGCAACTCCATGCAGCACAGCGCCATGCTGTGGGGGGATCCCCCAAGAGCTACAGGTGTATGAAGTCTTCAGGGACAACGTTTCTCCTTTTGACCTTCCCTGCAGCCTGAGTGAGGTCTGTGGCAGAAGCCCTCCTCCTCTCCATCCTGGAGGGGACTGAGGATACACAGTAACGCGCCCCCGCCCCCAAGGAAGGCAGCCTCGTCTCCCTCACACTCCCGGGAAGGTAACCAGATTGTCCTGTGCCACTGGGGCAGCCCCCGTCCCTTTGTCAGCAACTCAGTCATGCATGGAAGTGACCCAATCTGGCCAAGGGAACCCGAGGGGCATCTGCTGGAAGCATCTGGGCAGGGTTTCCTTGCTGCGTAGATTTTTGTCTGTATGTGACAGATGCAATGGCTTCAATCAGCCCATGAGTTACCTTGTCCTGGAGCCAACTACTTAATTCAGCTCTGGACTCGTGAAAATAAAGGCCTTACAGTAAGTCAATCATATTTCATCCTGGGGGTTCTGCTGGGCTACGCTGGAAGGGGAAATGGGTCTCAATGCCAGAGGTGCATGCTTCGGGGCACCAGGAAAGCAAGTCTATTTTCAAAGGACCTCACATTACTGGAGAGGTGATATGGAGACCACAATGTCACATATACCCGAGGACGGAGGAGCAGATGGGTGGATGGCTGTATGCATACATGCTTGTACGGGTGGTTATATACATGCATGAAGATATATATCTGTATATATATAATTATATGTAATTATATCTGTATATATAATTATATTATTATATGTAATTATATCTGTATATATAATTATATTATTATATGTAATAATCTACATATTATGTTGCTATGACATACACATTGTATTTATACACATGTATATATTTGTAACTATAATTAAGAATTTAATTTCATCCCAGTAGGAAACTTGCAGGACTGTATTAGGCCTTGATATCTATGAGTGACATACAAATCATTATTTTTCTTCAGGATTTGCATTAACAAACATCTGTCCCTAGTCCCTGTCCCTAGCTTGGTGGAGAATACCTGTTTTACTGCTGCTCACTGCTGTCTTGCTACCCCTGAACTACCCAGCAGATTGGCAAGAGAAGGTGCATCTAATGAGCCCAGCTCAAACACTGTACCTGTTGCTGTTGACAGACTTTGTTCCTTAGAGAAGATGTTACCTGCCAGCTGGCTCTGACAGTTTGGGGACCAACACTGACATTTCTGTTGGCACTATAACAGTATTCACAGCTCAGGAAATACATACAGTCAGATTATGATGGACCCTGGGATTTTTGAGGTAAAAAGTATAACGATATACTAATGATAGAAATGACCATAATAGTAAAATTATTTTAAAAATAAATTCAGAGCTCAGTATCTCGTTCAAGAAATATCTATTCTACATGAAATATATGGCATACGCTTGCAAAGAGAAAAAGGATTGCAAAGAAGAGGGTGGTAACTCAGTTATAAAGCTCATCACTCATACTATGTTTTGTAAGAGTCCACTATGTCAGAAAATTGCTAAAGAAAGCTAGGAAGAAATAAAGCAAAAGAAGCAAGTTTTGCATAATGTGGAATATAAACATAAAATATCACCACATCAGGAAAAAGATTGACTTTTGTTAGTTTTCTTTGACTAGGCTCTGAACTGGGCCTCCTTTTCTCAGCCTCTTCTTTACAGTCCATGAATACACCTTGTAAGGAGTTTAAATTGGCACATTTCAACACAGTCGCCAAAAGAGGTGAAGCCGCCAGGACAGAGAGGCTGGAGGCAGGGGCACAGGTGGGATTTTGGTGAGCGTCACCAATGTGTCTGCAGGGCACAGCACTGTTGGTGAATATTAGTGGATGGAAGAAAAGTCAGTTGGCATTTTTGTCTCCATTCTAATTTCCTAGTAAACACTGAAACACCATCATTTTCTTATTTTAAAGAGAGTCGATTTGACCAGGTACTTACTGCTCTAGTCCCAGGGCAGTTTGGAGACTGGCATTCACCACTCATCCGGTTTGGAATTAAGACATCTTCCCAGCAAGACGGACCCTTTGAGGAGAAAAAAGAACCAACAATATATCCTTGATGCACAAATCGTAACACAAATGTATTCCCTCATACATTTTCTAAAATTTTTCGATTTACATTATAAAATGGTAATGAAATCAATGTGTAGCCCAGAGATTTTCTAAGTGTGGTCCACAGACGCTGAGGGTGCCCCAGACCCTTTCAGGGGATCTGCTAGGTCAAAAAACTATCTTCATAAATACACTAAGATTATAGTGGGCATTTTGCTCCAAGTATGTTCATTTTCCACTCATAGCCTCCCCCCGGATCCCTGGTTTAATGCTGCCTCATTCACGAGGACATTCCTGTCCCTGTTCCACATCTCTCCGCCTGCCCTTCCAGCCTTCCTGTCCTTCATAGCAATCGTCACGCCCTGAGCTGTGGCCCGGCACAGAGCGATGGCCGCCTGTCCCAGCCATGGACCGTGAGCTGCACAAAAGCCCCCTTCGTCTACCCTGCCCACTGCAGCCTCCCACACCCAGGGAAGGGCCTGCCACAGAGGAGGTGCTCAGCAAACTCTCCTAGTCATCAAAGAAATAAAAATTTGCATAATAACAAAAGTCTTCCTAGTACATTAGGAAAGAACACCTCAAATGAAATATCAGAGTTGAGTAATGCACGACTTTTGGAAAGCAACCCAGAAACATGTGTCAGAAGCTTTGAAATTTTTGACTAAATTTCAAGAAACCTATACTGGCCCAAAATACTAAGAATAGAAAGCGCCCTATGTATTTTGTTTACAGATGTTCTGTACAGAGTTGGAAGAACCTGGAAACAGCCTAAATCACCAAAGACAGTCAAATAAACAGGCCCTGCTAAATCAAATAGTACATAGCAACTAAAATGTATTGTTCTTATCTACTAGCAATATGTTGGTGAAAGGAATACAAAATTGGATTAAAGCAGGAGTACAACTATTTAAATGATTATGAAGAAAAAAATAAGAAGGAAATAAAGATACAATTCATATCTTTTTAGTCTCCTCACTTAATTGTTTAAAAATTTAAATAATTTTCTTAAGTTCATTGCAATTTTAATATGTGACTTTAAATACACATGCAAACTACAGTCAGCAAGAGTCTTTGGAGGCAGCAGTAGAATGTGTGGCGGCACACCTGGGGACGGCCTGTCTCCACTGGCCTTCTCGGCTGAGCACACAGGTGACCTCCTGTCTCTCCTGAGGCATTGCGGGAATCACGCTTAAACACTAACGACGAGCAAACCCATAACGCCAACGAGAGCAGAAGAGAGCGCTGGTCGAGAAGACAGACCCATGTTTTTCTGGCAAAGTGCAACAGGGCTTAGCAGAGGATGAGCCTCAGTCCCTGCAAGACCAGAAGGAGGCTGAGGGCTCAATAAATAAATAACACCAGAAAACCAGGAGAGAGAGCAGAGGGAGACCCGGAGTAGCAAATTTTCAGAAGATCCTAAAATCTTCTAGGCAGAAAGTTCAGTTCATCTATTTGAGAACAAAAATCAAAATAGAATTTTAAAATTGTATGTCAACATTGTAAGTTCTGGAAATAGGGAATAGAAGAAAAAAATAAATAAGAAAAAAAAATACAAAATAAATAAATAAAATTGTAGCAATATCTTCAAAGCTCAAACAAAGGGAAAGATTTTCATCCTCAAATTCTGTATCTGATCTAATTATCAATTAAATGGGAGAATGGTAAAAAGTGGTTGGGGAGATACAACGAGGTGACAGTTGCACACACACACACGCACACACACACATATGTACACGTGCCCTATTCTAGACAAAAGCAGGGGAAGCAGAGGAATTCTTCAGGGCTGAACTCTCCCTGAAAGGACTGAGCCATTCTACAGAGGCTATTTAACCCAGACCTCAAAAGAAGCCAAGGTCTGAATCCCCAGATCATTAATCCCAAAGCCACCACTTAAACTGGAAGTAAGTTTGCACATAAGAGTTACAGCAGGTCCTGAGGTTGGCCCTTGGCTGGCATGTGGGAACTTGGATTTCGGAAGGGTCCCCACCATTCCCCTACTGATAGGGGTGGTTTTGCAGAACTTAAACTTTGTACAAACTGTGGTTTATGCCCCAAACCCGCTTTCCCTCGTGAGCATGGAGTTTTGATAAGCACCAGACAGAGGTCACTACGTGAGCAGCCCTCATTAGAATCCCTGGGCACTGAGTTGCTAATGAGCTTTCCCGGGAGACGACACCTCACACACATGGTCACACTGGCTGACTGGCTGCCGGGGGAGCAAGGGTCTCCTGTGTGACCACTGGAGAGGACTCTTGGAGACTTGCCTGTGCTTTCCTCTAGACTCCTCCCGTGCGCCTCTCCCTTTGCTGATTTTGCTTTATCTCCTTTTGCTGTAATCAACCTCAGCCGCGTGTGTGACTGTACACCAAGTCCTGTAAGTCCTTCTGAATCACAGAATCTGGAGGTGGGGAACAGCCTTGGGGACCCAGGACACGACGACATGTGATTAGTCACCAAGGAAATGTTCTCCCAATCACACAGGGGGGTCACGGCTCATCACTAAGATCACATCAGTCACAGAGTAAGAAATTTCCTTGTCTTTGCACATCCCACCGTAGTCACGATAATGTAAGCACTTGTTTGATTTTCAACCTTAGGATCACACTGTTGAGAATGGACAGGGGATTTTAATTATGAGTATGTAACATAACATGCATGTTACTCAGTGTGGACAATATAAAAGTGAAAATACGAATGTTAAAACTGGAAGTGACGCTGGAAGAGAAGGGGAAAGGAGGGGCTGGTACTCTCACCTACCAAGCCGCTCTTGTACTGCAAGGCCATCTCCACGTCTGATTTTCATACATGTGCTTATATTCACTTGATAAAAATCACAAACATACGGAGATAAAAGGCAACAAAATGCTACCTAGAACCTTGATGGCATTCATCAGCCTCGTTTCCTAGCTTACAGTGCAAATTCACTGGGGATAAACGTGCCTGGAATGCAGTCTCCTGCTATGAGCAAACTTCAGCTTTTGATGAGGACCCAGGGGCCACATCGTGCCTATTTGTGTGTTTTAATGTCCGTTTCTCTGTAGGCAGTGGTTTGTTCCACTCCTATGGACACTACAAATCAGATTTCTCTCATTTTTAGACAACCAGAAAAACTTTACAGTCAAATCCGTGGACCAGCTCGAGCACCTTTACGTAACTCATAATGCATACTTGGTTTACTAATATTACCCTTAGCTTCATATTACTTTGCTTTGATCCCTTTCCTCATCTAATTTAATTTTTCTTGGTTTTCATCTCAATGCATCCCCGCAAGCTTGTCAAATCATTTTGAAATGAGTCAGGGTATAATTACATAATGTGAGGGTCTTGTGACTTTTCTCTTTTAACTCTCCAGAATGACTGACAGCTTTAACAGGAGCAGCTTCTCACCATCTGGGGACAGTAGTCACGGAGCAGAGTGCTCTCTGGCCAGATGACTGTGCCAAGCTCTGGCCCTCACACTGTATGAGTAGCCAGTGGTGATTCACAATGAACCACGCATGTCGGAGCTCTCAGTCATCTCTGAGTCTGGAAGAACCATTTCACTGTGGTTAGCCATTCACTAAATGGGACAACATTGCTCTCTCCTCTCTCAACGTGGAAGTTTCTTCTGACCTGCTCACAGCAGGTACAATGGTAAAAGATAAACCTAACATGGCAACAGCCAGGAAGCAACACTAATGATCAAATTCGGGAGTTAGGTCCCATTTATATTTCGCGGCTCAGAGTAAAATTTCCTGCCTCAAATTCCAGAAGTAAATGAGATTTTTCTGTGCATATCACAGATATTTATTTTTCATATTTTAATTTTTTAGTGTCTAAACAGCAACTACAACACTTACGTAAAAATTCCTATAATTGTCACATAAGGTACTACATTATCTGACAAATCCATATGTTATAAAGGGAAATGACTGAAAAACAATTTTCATGATCTCAATGCATAACACAATGGTATAAGTAGTAAAACAATATTACTGTGTCGGACATGGGACTTCAATATCATATAGTATATACGCCAGTTTATCTATACTACTCACACTATTAGTATGAATGCCATAACTATCCTGAAAATAAAAACAAATGTCTCAGTGAATTTATACCATGACAAAGCAGACTTAATTTTGCGTCTAATTTTAGAAAATATAAAATTTTAATTGCCTAATCGTTGTACATGCCTAAACATGGCACAATAGTTGCATGACTAAAGCATTCATAATTAATAATTTTTATACAGAAGAAAGTTCTTCAGATTAAAAAATTAAAAGGGACTATAAATCACATGTAGTAATAGAAGAGAACTATTCATTACAATACATTGACAAAAGAACCAAAAATTTATTTTCTCTCTCAAATCTAGAGAATTATAAAAAGATACCTGAAAAACTATCAGATAGGACAATATGAAATATATTCCTTAATAAAGAATCATCTGGTTGGTTTTGGAAAACTCTCTTTTTTTGCCTAGTAGTTGTTACAATCAAGAAAAATATATAAATTATTTTAACAACTATAGCAGGGGTGAGCAAACTATCACCTGCTGGCCTAATCTGGCCCAGTGCCTGTTTTTGTACAGCCTATGAGCCAAGAAGTATTTTCACATTTTTAAATGGTTGGAAAGCATTAAAAAAAAGAATGTTTCATGACACATGAAAATTGTGAAATTCAAATTTCAGTGTCCGTACATAAAGTTTTGTTGGCACACAGCTGCATGTGGTTGCTCTATGGCTGTCTTCATGCTACATGGGCAGAGTTGAGCTGTTGCAACACAGACTTCATGACCTGCCAAGCCTGCAGTATTTACCACTGGGCCTTTTATGGAAAAAAACTTGCCAATCCCTTATCTATAGTAAATAATGTTTTCCAAATTTATATTGAAAAGTAATCTTTTATTACTAACATTGTGGTAGCATTTTGGCTACCATATAATCACATTAGTTTGTATGAGTAGGTGTGCCCTGGGTCTTAAGTGAGAAATTACAATTGAAATCTTAGAGTAGCTGATCTGAGAAATCTGAGAAGATGTGGACAGAGAGGCAGCAATTGAATCCCGTGAGTCATCAGGTTGTTTGAATCAGTAAGTGGAAAGTAACAACTAGCGATGACATTTGAGGATTTTTCCTGACTAATGTTATCAACAGAAAAGTATGAAGTAGAATGTTATTTAAACCCATCTATATGATACATGTAAATCAGAAATTCAGAAAAACAGTGATAAAAATCTATAAAATGGGAGTTTTAAAATTTATTTTTAAAAGCTCTAGAACTAATACTCCAAAAGCCATTTTGGCTGTCTTTCAATGTCCAGTCAAGTGAAAAAATGAAGTACTTAACTGGTTAATTCATATCCAAATATCACTCTGACAAGATCCAGACAGACAAAGCAAAATAATTTTTTCCTTGAATTATCTAAATAAATGTTATAATCTGCTCTTCATATGTGGGTGTATGCATTTCTACTTAGAATAAATTGCAAAATCTATTTTCCAAAACGTTACTCTAAAGTCTTGGCATTTATAGTTTTTGAAAAAGAGTTATTTTAATAGTAATTTTATTTAAACTGTATTTTAACCTATTATCTCATGTTAACATCAAATGTGTTTCATTTAAAATATTCTCTTGAATGAATCCACAAACATTTAAGCCATATAATTAAACTTAAGGAACTAAAATAATTTTGAGAATCACACTAGGGATATAATATAGCAACAGCAAGACTGTCTTTAAAATAGCTATACTTAGAGGCTGGAGTCTTTCCTTCTTCTTTTTTATCCCCATTTGCAACAAAATGATAAAGAGAAGGAGCTTTGAGGTTCACAAACCTGTTAAATCTGATTTCTACCAATTATTAGCAATATGCTTTTGAGCTAGTTTCTTTTACCCATTCCAAACTTAGTGTTCCTCATCTGGCAAGTAAGGGGTTAAATACCTCCTTCATAGAGTGGTCATGAAGATTAAATGAAACAATACACTTTAATACCTTTGCACAGTGCCTGGCACCTAGTGACTTTTAAAAAAATGGCAACTGTTACAAAGTATTATTTCTTATTTCTCAAATAGAATTACTGGAGTAGGGTTATTTTTAGTTTAATAAATAGCTGAGCAATAAGGAGCCACTTCCAAGGTACTTGACTTAGCCCAGTGGGTTTTTAAATTCTTCCTTTTTCTCAATTTCCCTATTATTCAGTCATTCCCGGGGATCTTGTCATTTATAACTCTTTTAAAGCATATATCTCCATGCATCACATAGCAGGTTTCGTCTGCACAGCCATCTTCTTCCATTTGATTTAAAGATACTATGCTTCTGACAAAGCTAAGCACAGTGCTGTGATTAGAACAAGGGCACAATAAATGCAATCATTAAATAGTAAGCAGGGAAAATAATAAAGAAAAAATCCCTGGAACCAAAATATTCATCCTTTCACCAAATAATTATGCAACAGCTCTGAGAATACAGTCTTGTAGATTTTATGAAGGAGCTACAAAAGCTGGTATCATGAACTGAGCACACCCATTCAAACGGATGCAATTTTTTAAAATGCTCACATCAAAGACGAGCGAGATGTAAAGCGAATGGAAGGCACACACTGCTCGTGCAAATGTGAAATGGTCCAGCCCTTCAGAAATCTATTAGACATTTTTTAATCTAAACATATAGCTAACATCTGATTCAGTCATTCCACCCCTAGGTATTTACCCAAGATAAATGAAAATACATCCACACAGAGAATTGCAGACAAATGCTCATAACAGGTTTTATCATAATAGTTCTGAACTGGAGACTATCCAATGTCCTTGAGAATATGAAAGGATAAACAAAATGTAGTAAATCCATTCAGCTGAATACTACTCAACAATAAGCAGTGTCATGTTACTTATAAATGCATCAACATGGATCATTCTCAAAATTATGCTGTGTAAGAAAACCCAAACATGACATAGAACATGCTGCGTGGTTCCATTCATTTGAAATGTAGACAAATCTATAGTGGCAAAAACAGACCAGTGGTAGCTTGGGAGGGGGGAGGGCCCAGAGTGGGGTGTGCTCCGTAAAACCATGAGGGATATTCCGGGGGTTGTTTTTGGTTGAATTGTGTCCCCTCAGAATTCATATGTTTAAATACTAACCCCCAGTACCTCACAATGTGTGTGTGTTTGGAGATTAGGTCTTTAAAGAGTTAAAAAAAGTTAAAAGGAGGTTATCAGGATGGGCCCCAATCCAATATAACTGTAAATCTCTTCTTAGCAGCAGAGCAAGTAGGTCACAGACACACACAAAGCAGAGGCCCTGTGCAGGCCTGGGGAGGAGGGGCCTCTGCAAGCCAGCGAGAGAGGCCTCGGAAGAAACCAACCCTGCTGACACCTCGATCTCAGACTTCCACCCTCCAGAACTGTGAGAAAATAAATTTATGTTGTATAAACCACCTAGTCTGTGGTACTTCGTTCTAGCAATCCTAGCAGACAAATACTGGGGTTATGGAAATGTCCTCTATCTCGATTGTGGTGGTGGCTTTATATGGTTATATTCTTACCTGAATTCCTCAAACTGTACCCTTCAAAAGAAGGCAGCTTTATTTTCATAAATTACTCCTCAATAAAATGGATTAGAAAAAAAAAGAACTAAAGAGTTGACAAGGAAATTCAATGAGGGAAGGAGAAACCTTGTTCCAAATGCTGCTTAAACAACTGAATATAAATATCTGCATCCCTTCCTCACTCCACAGAGAAAACAAATGAGAATGTCTATATAATCTTGGAACAGGTAGAACTTTCTTATAAGAACACAGAAAGTTCTAACCC
>CM052441.1:4736223-4761936 GCA_028533085.1 Varecia variegata | reverse complement strand
AAAATTCTTAAAGTCAAGGACTATGTCTTACTTATACCTATGTAATTTGCTATGAATAGAAAAATGCTTTACATAAATATTGTGAATACTCAAAAATATCCTAATTGAATCAGGCTTTACTTTTTTCAGCTGTAAAATAATAAAACCGAAAACTCTGTGTTTTTTCAAAGTCATACTGTATTTTCTTTTAAGCAGAATATTTTCTTTAAATAAAATTGTCTATAGAATCCATATGTATAAACGAAATCAGACCCACTGGGGTTCAAGAATGATGGATCCCCCAAAACTCTTGTCAACTGCCTCTTCCCTCTTTGTCCTTTGTGATGCTCTCAAGTTTCCTCCCCATAAAGAACAAATTGGTATCCTAAGGGCCTCTTATATACATCATATGGGTATGCTCAGAGGAGGGACCAAGGTAGGTAAAGAAACTGGCAGAAGATAGTGGAAATAATCAAATCTTTTAGAGGCCAACACTTTATATTCTCTCTCTCTCTCTCTGATACATATTAGCTACAGCTAATATATATGTTTATTAGAACATATATATTATGCTCTTTGTCATGGTCTAAATGTGCCTCCAGAAATTCATATATTGGAAACTTAGTCCTCAATGTTGGGAGGTAGAGTCTAATGAAAAGTGTTTGGGTCATGAGGGTTCATGATTGGATCAATGCCCCTATAGGGAGTTGAAGTCTTTTGGAAAACAAAAGAAATATTCCCTGATGTATAATAAGATTTTTCTTTTCTCGTGAGTTTTTAAAATATCAGAAATTAACCAAAAAGACCCAAACTTTTAAAAAAGCATTAGTCATATTGATGAAAATCTTTACAAAATGTGTTATACATTGCATGCCAACCTCAGCACATTACGTTTATAATACTGGGTTCATGGTGACTTAGCTTTCTGAAAGAGCTACCATATAACGCATACATACTATTTTCCAGAAGCTGTGGTCAATACCATACATACCTTGTCTCTAAGTTACCTATAAACAAAGCAAGGCGGGCATTACCATGCCCTGCTTTATAGAGGAAAACACTAAGGCTTAGAGATGCTAAGAGATATGTCTAAGCCTACACGTGTACTAAATAACACAGTCAATTTATCATAAAATCATTCATTTTCTTTGTTCATTTTTCAGAAGAAAATTTAAAAAATATATGACAAATAAATAGCATTTTATATTTACTATTTTACCATCAAATATAGTGATGTCTTTTCTAACTACTTCAAAATCTTTGTCCTTTCTCTGAAGCAGAAGAGTAAGTGGTATTTTCTGATATCTCCTTTTCCCTCCCTCTCCCTCTGCACCCCCGTCCCTTCACAGTCTGCCCCTCTATACATACACGTCAGTGGCCTCCCGTCAGTACGTCGGACATTTATCTCTGCTATCCTGTGGGCCAGGAAATTCGTTACTAAATTCACTGATTATTAGAAACAAACATCAAGTTAAGATCTTGCTATGAGAAAGGCATATGAATACATGTTTTGGGAATTTATATCAATGTCTTTACATTCCTGAAGCCCTTTTGCTTATATCCCATTTCTCTGGTAGCTATTTACTGAATTATGTGGGTTTTTTTTTTCTTTTAAAGCCTTTATTGTTGACAGGTTCTCCCATGTACCTTATTTCATTTATCTCAGAAATCCTATGGGATTGTAACCTGTACTAGAGTTTGCTATTGCTCTGTTAACAATCACAAATTTAGTGGATTAAGACAACATGCATTTGTGGTCTCCCAGTTTCTGTGGGTCACAAGTCTGGGCACAGCCTGCTGTGACTTCTGCTCGGGGCCTCACAAGGCTCAGTCAAGACATCTGCTGGGCTACACTCTTCTCTGGAGACTACCAGAGAGGAACCAGCTCCCAAGCTCTCTCAGGTTGTCAGTGTAATTAATTTCCTTGTGGGGAATCACGAGGGTCTCAGCTTTTTGCTGCCTGTTGTTTGGAGGCCTCCTACAGTTTCTTGCCATGTGAACTTCTGAAACTTGGCGGTTTATTTCATGAAGCCAGGAAGGAGAATATCTGCTCCAGACAACTATGATACAGTCTTATAAAATGTGGTCAAGGGAAATTTTAGATAATGTAATCAAGGGAGGGAGAGACAACACAACACTTCGGCTATATTCTCTTGGTTAGAAAGAAGCTACAGGTCCCAACCCTACTCTAGAGGAAGTGATTTCACAAAAGCATGGACACCAGGCAGTGGGAGGTCACTGAGGGCCACCTGCATGTCTGTTCATGCTGCACCCACTTTACAGGTGAGGAGAAAGACCTTCATGAAATGAAAGTTTGAGATGATTCAATGTGTCACTTTAGTTGCCAAGTGCTCAGGCTATTTTTTAAATATAAACATACTTTCCAGTTTAGATATGTGAATATTTGGGCACTTCCCTGGAGTCCTTCTTTAAAAATTTCAAATAAAGAATATAATTTTATAGCTTAGGAGATATTAAGAAATACATACTGGATGTAACCAGAAACTGAGTTTCTGTTTTTTTCTGGCAAGTTAAACTTGAAAAAGATTAGTCCATTTTATAAAAACAAAACCAAAAAAAAAAAAAATCAAGTTTTGCTTTAATGAATGTATATGCTCTTTTCTAACTTTATTCCCTATGATTTCTTATAGCATTAACCTTTTACAGGTGTTTACCTCTGAATGCTTAACTGAAAGTCTCAATGAAGTTAATTCTATAGGAAAAACAAAACAATACATTCTACATAAAAAGATTAACTTCATATATTAGCTCATTTTTTTTTCTACAAATTATTTAAAGCAAATGTTATTAGAAGGCAAATAATAATTAAGAAAAGATCTTAAGAAGATGCCTAGTCCAGGTCTTGTTAATATTTTTACTTCTGATTTTGATACTATATTACTAACAATAAACTCTCCACTTGAAAATATTTTTATGTCTCCAAGAGAATAATGATCATAATGAAAGTAATGGCAATGACCTCACCCTGCATTTGTATAGGAATGGTTTATTCACAAAGCCCTTTCAGACGCCCCAAACCAACCTTGATTCCCTATGAAAATCTGTCACTACTATGCTCTATAGAGCTCTGAGCTGCCACTGATTATCTGTTCATGTGTTATTTGTTCACGTGTAACTGCAGAACTGTTTCCCAGGAAAATCCTGGCCTCCATGCCCAAGTACTCACTGGCTCTCATATTTAACTACTTGGGCATATCTTGGTTATTATATCTTGAGTATAGCATTTTCATAAAAGGGTATCCATTCTATCCCTTTATTTGTTAATCATAAAAACAAGAATTTTCTCTTGTTTTATAACATAGAATATCTGAAGTGCACACTCTTATTGGAAAACAGACCCATGTTTTAGTAAAAGTTTTATCACAACCCTGGGTAGGGCTTGGTGGGGAAAGTTTGACTGCTCCATGTGGGGTCAACGTGGATGGCTCAGTGGGGACTTAAGAGTTGACTCTCAAGGTGGCTCTTTGCATGGCTAAGCTGATGCTGAGGATCAGCTGAGGTCGGGGGCTAGTGTTCTTGGTTCTTCTCAACAAGGCCCTTTCCAGGGTTTCCATACAGCATAATAGGTGTTTCCTAAGAGTAACTGTCCTAAGAGACAAGAAGCAGAAGCTTTCAGTTTCTTAAGGCCTGAGCCTGGAAATGAACATAGTGTTATTTCCAACATGCTCTATTAGTCAAGTTGTCACAGAGCTCAGATTCACTTGAAGACGTTTGTATTTGAAGAAAAAAATTCTCATGGCACATCTTGTCAGATTTTAATTTGGCACTTCACTGAATGATAGTCTACATTTGCAGTTCCTTATTTTTATATTTGTCCACCACCACCATTAGAAAGTTGTTTGGTGCCATCTAATCTAGTCTTCTCTGATGCCACCCCCAGGGTTTGGCCCCACTTTCTGACAATGCAGGCCCATTTTGATTTCCTTTTATTGTTATTTGAAATACCTCACTACTATATTCTCTATTAAAAAGCCTTTAAATAATTTAAATACTGTGAAATAGTAATGTGTCTCATTTAATATGGTTTACAGGAACAGGAATAGTAAAATAGCTCTAATTCTGCTGGTTCTCCAATAATTCATCAGGATACCTCTCATGTTTACACCCGGACATACACATAGACTGTTGTATCTGCACCCACATGCGAATTTATCAATGGCTTCCAATTATTTAACTTATTTTTTCTAGTTTCTCAAAGACAATCTTCATCTTTTCTAGTAGTTGAAACCACTGCCATAAACTGTCATCTATTTTTTCAAATGTAAGAAGGATTCTGAGTAGGGAGAACAGTACTAAATACTGCCCACCCCTAGACTCATTCCTGAGATATAGACACCCAACAAGATGATTTCTCAGTTACTGATCATTAATCCACAAATAGTTCATTTCTTCTGTGAAATTTCTTAAAAATCTTACCATACCGCTTATCTGAACCACTTATCCATACCACCGCTACTTGATAATACAATTCAATTAAAATATACATTTAAATATAATAACATGCAAGTTCCTGATTTCAAAGCAATGAAGATGCCAAGATGATAAATGGTATCTTTGCACTTTGGGATAAAATTGACTGGGTTTCAAATCTAATGGGCATTACCAGCTATGTAAGGATGGGGGAGTTTCTGACCATCAGTTTTATTATGTCTAATGTGGAGTTAGCAATTGTACCTAACTGCTAGGACTGACAGTTCAATGAGATACAGTAGTTAGCATACTACTGCACACACAGTTAACACTCAGCAAATATTAGAGGGTGCTGCTGAATAACCAGTAGAAAAATACGATTGTGAAAAGAATACCCCAATGGACAAGCATTCACAAGATCTAAGTTCTAGACATAATTTAACTATAGTTTAGGCTAATCAACTTAACCTCTTTATGCCTCACTATCTCATCTGCAAAATGTGCATACAGGTGATAAGAGCTCAGGCTCAAACAAGACAATGAATGAGCTAAGTGATGTGAAAACCATTTTAAACTACACCAGGTCATATGGCTATTAGTAAAGGGATGACTAGAGTTACATGTATTCTTAAGACTAACAGGAGAAGGAAGTGGACTCATATGCTTACCCCACTTCATTATAATCCCAAACACAGCGCCACTTCCAAGTAGAGGAGAACTTAATACGTAATGACGCCGTTGCTGCCGGCCTCAGCCATTAGCCAGAGCCGCGTCTGTGCTTGTATTGATTATCCGATGCTGCCGAGTTAACTCAACAGCTGTCTAAACAGAACGTCTCAGCTGGCCTTGGAGATTTCCCCCAAGAACTAGGGTATCTCTTTAGCTTATACAACCTTATTTAGCAGATAATTTACTTCCACTATGAAAATGTATTTCATCTAAAAAGCAAGCATCTCATAATCTAATACACAATACCATACTTTTCTCCTCCAAGAAAATTATCACAAGAAAAAAGTCACATCTCTTTAAAAAGTCTGAATTATTGTAAGTGAAACAACTCTTGCTCCACTGCACTACAGCTCTGCCGAGATTTGACATAGTCAATCACCATCACTGTTTATTAAGAGTCCCTCCATGTAGGTTTGTAGCCATATTAGATGCATTCAATGCCAAACAATGTGTTTACTCTTTCACAATGTCCAGGCACCAAACTAGTGCTAAACCACAAGATGCCTTCAATTATATTACTATGTGTTGACAGCTTTGCTGCAGGTACATCACAGTGATAGCAGGATTCAAACAGCAGTGATTTTTTGGTTCTATTTCATAGAATTTAAACAATGGAGACAATGACTTACAGACACAGTGATTCACTTTTATGCACTCTTAACAGATTTAATTTAAGAGACCCATATGATTATATCTTCATCTGTCCAAGCTCTCTTTATAAAAATAATCTGGCTCTTGCGTGGAGGAAAGTTTGCCACAGCTCAGATTAGAGGCAGTTTCAGGCAGCATAATATGTTTCTAGCTGTTGAGATGGTAGCTCTCATTTCAATTCAAGGCATGTAAATCTATTTGAATAACAACATTTATTATCATGTAAAGCTTCATAGTTATTTCAGCTGCCTTTATATCTTGATAATTATGATTAGAACTGGACTATGCTTATTAAATGAGATAAGAAGTTTATTAGATTTCTAGTGAATGCCCAGATACCATCATCATCATATGAACATTATTATTTAGTTCTCAAAATTAAACTTTACGAATAACACATCACATTTTGGTGTGCAGTATATTACTCTACATTCACAACTAAAGCTTAACTCAATCAGACATTTTTTTTTTCCAAGAAAGGGAAAGGAATAACATAAGACATGGTTAAATTACAAATAGATCATATTTTACTTAATTTTTCTGTTGCTTTGAGATAACTTACTGCTATGAATGTACCAATCTGGGGTGACTGTCTAGGTCACTGGACAAAAGTTGGACATTTTGGAGTGATGTAGGTGATAATGGCTTGTAGGAGTTAAGTGAGCAACTGGCTAGATAAGAACATGGCAGAGACTGTAAGGAAAACAACTTTTCAAGAATTCTAAAGGGCAATGAACTTGGATGGGGCCTTTCAATCAGGCATTAAATACGTAGTGAGCAGGCTTCCAGCACTCTCACACCTAATGACGCTGCTATGTATTTATAAGGTACTTTTATCCCCACATTTCATGGACTGCCAACATTATGGGCAGAGGTTCTTATTCTTGGCCCTAACCATGGGCTTGTAGACCTGAAAACAGTAAGGCCTTCTTAATCAAAAAATCAAAAATAACTCTTGGTCAAAAGAACAGTTTGTCTTGGATATCTATGTTGGCAAAGCTATGTTTTTTGTTTTTTTGGCATGGTTTAATATGCATTGAATATTTTTCTAGTCTATACATTTTCCTTCAAGCCTTTACATTTCAAGATATTTCTACCCCTCTTTCTGTCTCTTTCTTCTTCCTTTGTTCCCACTGATTCTGTTACAATCAAAGTCCAATCCCCTCTAAAAATCATTCTGGCCTATTTATTCATGGTCTAATCAGAGAGAAGAGGAAAAGTAATTCCAGATTAAAACAAACTAAATTTGTAGTTATCTGAGCTTTCTCAGGACTAAATTGGCTGTCATACCAAAAGCATTTTAAGTTTCCCACATCTTTCTGTAAGAATTTCCCCAAATTATTATTTTATCATGTATCCTCCCTTTTAGCTCAATATTTTTTACTTAATAAAACCAACTTCTCTTAAAATTTTTTCTTGCTGTGTATATTGAAGCAAGAAGGGAAATGAAGAGGGAAAGATTGTTGTTGAAGAACAAATAAGCTCTTGGTTATAAATCATTGTCATTCTTAACTTTCTAAAATAATACTTTTGGGGGAAAATTTTCTTTCCCCAGATTCCTGCCTTTGCTCAGAGAACTAGAACTCCCCTCTTCTCCTGCACTCTCGTTGCTCACTGACCCACACAGCTGTCTGCATGCTCTCTGTGATGGGGCAGAGAGCTGGCAGACCACGATGGCACGCACGGGCCCAATTCCCCAAACCACCTTCATCAGGAAGATAGCAGACATCAGTGCCTGCTGATCTAACATTTACTTCCCTATTGGTTCAAAACTCAGAAGAGGGAGGGATACAATCAATTGGCATCCTAAACCTTGAGAACTATAGCAATTGTTAACTGAGAACACAGCTGTGTCTGAAAGTACCAGCGGCTCTTTACATGCCAGACCCTCACACACACTGGTCTTTGGTTTCAGTGCCGTCATGGCTTGTGTCTTCCACTGGCTTGGACATTAGCCAATTATAGTGCTCTGAAAAGCAAACCCAGTTCCACTGGCCACAAACTCACTGATATTCCTGTTTCTACTAACAGCTCATCAGGGCAGCCCTACAGTACAGTCATAACCCCTGCAGTGCAGTCATAACATCATCTCTGGCAAGAACAGACTGCAGGTACAACGGTGGTCCCATAAGATTACAGTGGAGCTAAAAAAGCCCTAACATCTAGTGATATAGTAGCCATCACAATGTCATAGCACAATGCACTACTCACATTATTTTTGTGATGCTGACATAAACAAATCTGCTGCGCTGCCAGCTGTATAAAAGTATAGCACATACAATTTTGAATAATACATAATACTAGGTAATAATAAACAACTATGTCAATGGTTTATGTATTTACTATACCATACTTTTATCATTATTTTAGAGTATACTCCTACTTGCCAAAAAAAAAAAAAAAAAAAAAGTTAATCATAAAATAGCCTCAGGCAGGTCCCTCAGGAGGTATTCCAGAAAAAGGTACTGTTATCATAGGAGATGACAGTTTTATGCATGTTATCGCCTCTGAAGATCTTCCAGTGGGGCAATGTGTGGAGGTGGAAGACAGTGATATTGATGATCCTGACCCTGTGTAGCCCTAGGCTAATGTGTGTGTTTGTATCTTAGTTTTTAACAAAAAGATTTAATTAAAAAAAAAATTAAAAATAGAAAAAAAATTATAGAATAAGAATATAAAGACAGAAAATATTTTTGTACAGCTATATGTTTGCATTTCAAGCTAAGTATTATTACAAAAGAGTCAAAAGTTAAAACAATTTTAGAGTTTGTAAAATAAGTTACAGTAATCTAAGGTCAATTTATTATTGAAGAAATAAAAATATTTTTTATAGACTTAAGTGTAGCCTAAGCTTACAGTGTATAATGTCTGCAGTAGTGTGCAGGGGTCCTAGGCCTTCCCACTCACTCCCCACTCACTGACTCACCCAGAGCAACTTCCAGTCCTGCAAGCTCCATTCATGGAAAGTGCCCTATACAGGTGTACTGATTTTTATCTTTTATACTGTACTTTTATTATACCTTTTCTACGTTTAGATACATTTAGCTACACAAATACCACTGTGTTACAGTAGCCTAAAATGTTCAGTATAGCAACACGCTGTCCAGTTTTGTAGCCTAGGAGCAAGAGGCCGTACCATATCCCGTAGGTGTGCAGTAGGCTACAGCGTCAAGGTTTGTTCAAGTACACTCTGTGATGTTCACACAGTGATGAAATTGCCTAATGAGGCATTTCTCAGAACGTATCCCAGTTGTTAAGTGACGCATGACTGTATATCTACCGTACCATGTTGGTTTGGCATTTAACGGCTGCCTGGGTGTTCTGCTCATTTTACTGATGGAGCAAAATTAGTGCAAATAAAACAGAGGGAAGTGGAGAAGGTCTCTTATGAATTAGTTGTGATTATTAGCTAAGCATTCTTTCAAAACAGCCCACTTCACCTCTTTATCTACTACTTATATCTATTCCATGAGTGATTGAGTTTTAACAAAAATGAAAAAATCCAAGATGGATTATGATCAGGAAGAAAAATAAGAGCTTGCTTGGAAATACTTTTTAGTCACAAGACTACATCTGTCTCTGATCATTTGAAATCTGATATTTCAGATACCTTTGGTCTTTTATGTTAACACTCCAAATTGGCTCCATTAAAAAATATATGGTATCAGCCAACAGATCAAGTGTTCTTGGCATCTGAAATTCAACATTCTCTCATTTTTTAATGGTTTTAAATTCATGTGACTTCCATGCATGGACACATTTGTTCCATTGTATCCCATGGCTTGTAACTACTGATTATTCCTCTTGAAATCAGTCTGCCAGGTGAGGCATGTTCATGCTTGATTTTGATACATGCTGCATTAATAAATTTATTCATAGGAGTAATTGTGCTATTATTCAGGAATCAAAGACAAAGTAAAACACAAAATATGTTTTTTTTTTTTGCCCCAAATTATGCTCTGGTTTAAGGAAATCTTTTATTAAAATCGTGTTACTTAATTTTAGCTAATTCACATCTGCCATTACTTTACCAAACAAAGGACAAGATAAATGGCAATATTTTAATTGGAACTTAGTGTCAAACTTTCCCAACTTTTGTACTGAAGCCTGTTTTCTGGACAGCATTGCAGGGTCTCATATTGTCTTCCTTCTACTTCAAAAGTACTAAGCAATGGGGAGCTATGTTGGACATTCATCATGGCAACTAAAATTAATGTACTAGAAACAGATATTTGTGCCATGACCCATAAACATATAAAAGGATTTCTATTTTGCTGGTGTGAATAAGAGAGGAAAGTTACAACTGGAAACTATTAAGTGTAAAGAATTAATACTTTTAAAAATGTTAAGGAAAGATCTTGTTTAACAGGTTCATAATCGGACCCTCCTTTACACTCCATCTTCACACAAAATCACAAAGCCTGAGATGACTCAACCCTTCTTTTGAAGTCGTCAGAGGTTGGCATACCGGGAGTCATGAGATGTGACAGCTGATGGCTCGACAGTCATAAAGGAGGTAGGAAGGTTAGCATAAAATTCCCAAAGCTCAGTACCGTAGCCTTCTCAGAAGGTGGAAATAGCTTTTCAAAGCTCAGTAACCCCTGATGGCATCATTCCATGAGAGCAAGGTCAAGTTGAAGGTACAAAGGAACATGAATTGTAGGCTGAGATCTCAAGGAAATCAAGCAATCTGGTTGGAAAAGCAAGAAGGGTATTTGGGAACAGCTAGGAACACTGCAAGACAGGAGAGACAGCTACTCCATTTCTCAACTCAAAAGTGAATTCTTACTCACCAAATCCTGTCCACTAAATATTTGTTGTTTTTGTAAATCTGTAAATCTGTCTTCCTTTCTAGACCCAAAACCAGAATCTTATTTTGAGATCTCATACTCTATTTAGGATGATTGCAATAACTTGTTAACTAGTTTTCTGCTGTCCCTCTCAGTTCCCTCAAATGCATTCACATACATGCCAGCGGGTTATTTCTGAACAAAAACAGGAACTGCCCATCTCCTGCTTAAAATCCTCCCATGGCTACACCCCATTTTCAGGACAGTTTATACTCCCTGTTTCTTATCTGTCCACTCCCCTCCTTCCCCACACCTCTCAGCCTACTTCCTTGCCACCCCCTGCATACAAACCCACAGGCACAATCATAAGGAAATAGAGTTATGCATTATTTTTAATATTCCTGGAACTTCTTTCTGCTTAGAAAATCCTTTGAATTGCTAGTGTATTTCAATTAGGAGGTCTCAGGAAATGTTTAATGATAACATTGTGTTTATTAATAGAGTCATGATATTGGTGCATTTAAGTTCTGTTTATTAGAAAACAAATTCTTAATTTTTTTTAATCTAATATTTCTCACTCCTCTCTGTTATTGCCTATGGCAAGGACAAATCTTAAAGACTGCAACCTTGAAATTTTCTGGCAACTGTATTCTGTAGGATTCTTCCCCAGCTGTTGAGGGTAATGGAAACATAAGTTTCTTTGCCTCAAATAAAGATGCAGAATAATGGCTACTATCCTGTGTGTTCACTAGAATCTAGTGAATTGAGATGATTTCTAAGAGAGAATGCAATAGAAAAATACAGAATTTAGAATAAAAGTACCTGAGGATAAGACTCATTACTTTACATACTAACTTGTACCCAGGGGCAAGCCATTTAAATTCTACAAGGCTCAGGTTTGCCTAGGTATAAAACAAGAAATGGTATCAGCTCTCCCTATGCTACAAGGTTTTTTGGTAAGAATAAAACAAACAGACAAAACATGAAAAGTGCTTTTCTACCTTTAAAACACTGCGAAATGTGAGCCACAGGCATACCTTGGAGATAGTGCCTGTTTCGGTTTCAGACCACCACAGTAAAGCGAATACCACAATAAAGCCAGTCACACAAATTCTGTGGTTTCTCAGTGCATATAAAAGCTATATTTGTACTATACTGCAGTCTGTTAAGTGTGCAATAGCATCATGTCTAAAACAACAATGTACAGACCTTAATTCAAAACTACTTTATTGCTAAAAAATGCTAAGGATCATTTAAGCCTTGAGCGAGTCATAATCTTTTTGCTGGTGGAGGGTCTTGCCTCCATGCTGATGGCTGCTGACTCATCGGGGTGGCTGCTGAGGGTTGGGGTGGCTGTAGTCATTTCATAAAATAAGGCAACAGTGAAGTTTGCTGCATTGATTGACTCTTCCTCTCACGAAAGATTTCTCTGTAGCATGCGATGCTGGTTGATAGCATTTTACCCATCGTAGAACTTCTTCCAAAATTAGAATCAATCCTCTCAAACTCTACTGCTGTTTTATCAACTAAGTTTATGTAATTTCCAAAATACTTTGTTGTCATCTACTCAAATTTCATCATGAGATTGTACCAATTCAGTCATATTTTCAGGCTCCTCTTTTAATTCTAGTTCTCTTGCTATTTCTAGCAAATCTATATTATTAGAGTAGCATGCACATGCTTTTATTGGAATTTGAAATCTTTACTCCTAAAAAGAGAAATAAAATTTTTTCCAAATTGTGAACTAAATATGCATTCCTGTCTAATAGTAGAATAGAAATCCCCTTCATAGAGATGCAACTTCTCCTTTTAGGAATTAAAAACAGTCATAATGCGCTTATCATTACACAGGTGATGATGTGATGCCAGAGAGCTTTTGGAAAAAAAAAAAAAAAACATAGTGACACTAATGCTCGTTTACTTTAGGAACTATTTACACTTTGGGTTAAAGAAATTCTGACATATTCTACTAAAAACACCTGCAACACATCTGTAATCTGTATGAATTTATACAATTTTAAAAATAGAAAAGTTGGTATTTTTTCACTTTTCCAAGATTTCACATCAAGAACTAGTGGTGACTAAAATTATTATTTGTCCAGCAATACTAAGAATTTTATTAAATTAGAATTCAAAAGTGATGTTTAAAATGAATGTAATGCACATAAAATTCAAATAAGAGAAAAGAGGGGGGGCAAGATGGTGGACAAAGCGGCTGCACCCCACTCTCAAGGGAAGGACCAAAGGCTGCAGTAGAGTTCACCCGCAGGTATGCTTCCCACGGAGGACTGCTCAGCCATAAAAAGGAATGAAATAATGCCATTTTCAGGAACTTGTATGGAACTGGAGACCATCATTCAAAGTAAAGTATCTTAGGAACAGAAAACCCAACACCACATGTTCTCACTAATAAGTGGGAGCTAAATGATGGGTACACATGGGCACAAAGAAATAAAAAGGACATTGGAAACCATGAAGAGAAGGGGCTGTGGGAGGGTGAGGGATAAAAACTTACCTATTGGGTACAAGGAACACTATTCTGGTGACGGGCACACTAAAAGCCCTGACTTAAGCATTATACAAGGAATCCATGATTCATGTAATGAAAACATTTGTACTCCCTTAATATTTTGAAATAAAAAAAAATGAAATGATAATTATGATACTGGATTAATTTTTGACAGAGATGAAAGCTAATAAATGCATTATATTCATATTATCCAAAGTGTTCGAATGGCTACATCAAGGTTTCTCTTTCTAAATTTTGAATATAATAGGTACTGTAAAGCCACATCATGGAATCTCTTTAAATTAGGCATAAATTTCGCTACCTATGTCCAATCCTGTATTTGAAGGGCAGCTTTCCAACGCTGTCAACATCTGTAGAGTAAGCTTCAACATATGTACAGCGTCAATATCTGTGTCAACATCTGTAGAGTCAGCCTCACAGGAGGCTGTCATTGTGGGCCCAGGACAAGATCAGGCATTCATGTGGCTGGTTTCTTTCGAGACTGTGAGACAATAGCTTCCTTATGTGTAGAAAATTACTACAAATTGTGGTTTTCGTAGGCAGCTATCAATCTGAAGTGATCTGAGAGGCATGAAAAGGCCTATACTTTAGGTATCATTGTTTAGTAATTATTTGGATATTAACAACAGTACTTATATGAAGAGTCAAACATAATGATAATGAATACATTTATGATAATGCAACAATTGTGTTATATTGTTGCAGTAGCTATGTAGATGACCTGAGCTATCCCTGGGTTAGTTATGTTTTTAAAAATGTAATTTACACTAGCACTATATTAAATGAAAGTATACATTAATCAATTATCATATACTCTGTTACTAAGTAGAATGTTTGTGCTCTGGTTATAGGCAACATAGTATCTCTGTGGTGCATATTAAAAAGCCATCCAAGCAAAATTCGATTATAAGGCACAAGATAGTTATTTAATGATAATATATAAAGGCACATTTGGGGCAAAATATTCATATCTTTGTATTGTCAGTCTGGAATTACTACCACTAATCTGAATTCCACTTAAGGTGAAGACAGTCTCCCAAGTTAAATTTGAACAAAAAAGTTAAAGCAACACATTATCCTATCATCATCCATTGCTATATTTACACAGACTAGCTGATTAGGTCATCAGTTTCCTTCACACACACACACACACACACACACACACACACACACACACACACACGAGTCCTTATGAAGTGAGACAGTGGGAATAGGGAAAGAGATGTCTTAGAGGACAAACCCAGATGGGACATGGAAGAGATGCCTTAAAAAATCATAAAAACCAAAGAGTTGCTAAGTGCATGGGATGTGGGTGGGGGCGAGGGTGGGGGTGGGGGAAAAAAAGCTTTTAGATAAGGATATCCTCATTACAGTAGCCAATGCAAGCCTGCATAATGAAATTGAAATAATTCTAGATTAAATCCTATTATGTTGTATAAATGGAGATTAAGGATAAGAAATTGGTCCCAAATATAAAAACAATTGAGCTAAAATTAAAGGAATGATTTTATTATAGATGTTCTGACCCCCAAAGTATTATGAAACTATTAGTTTATATTAATTTATAGCCTTCACTGTAAATGATTTCAAATAAGCAACATATGCTTGGTTATTCAGTCATTCAAACGTTTATCATGCACTTACTATGTGTTAAACTTTATGTTAATGTTACAGACCAAAGATGAGTAAGATTCAGCACTACTGTCCAATATTTCATTATTTAGTGGAAAACATAAAGATGTCAAATATTTGATGAAGGGATGTATAATACACTAAGGGAATTCAGTTAAAATTTGGTTTCAAACTTGAATAAATGTTAAAAGCAAACTTGGTGTGAAATATCCTTATCTACTGGGAGGGAGGAGAGTTAAAATATTATCCATTTGTTCTCAACTTAAAAGTAGGCAAATTGCAGTAAAATAGGATTCACGTGGGTTACCATCTGTAGTCAGCTGGGTGTTTGGGATCAATGGCTGATCAGCAGAAGGCGGTGACATCTCCATCTTACTGTTCTCTCAGCACTGCCTACTCCAGTGTCTAAGAGTATTTTTGTAATAGAATTTTACCTATGTTTTAAAAGTATTTTGCTTCTCAAACTTGAAAATTTTATTGTTAAATGAAAGTGATGGGGGAAAACGGAATATAAAGTGATGACGATTGCTACAACGAAGTCATATAACAGTGCCTACGAGACGGAAGCATCCTTACACTGCACCCGTCTCATTAGTCACCCTAATAATGTTCCCTTTTCAAGGCTTTAGAAATTTCTCCATTGAACTCCTTATGTTACTTTGAGAGTTTCGGTAGTCACACAACAAATAAGTAGAGAGTGAACTCACAATTAATGCACATATGTCCTTTTCTTTTAATAAAAATTATACTCTTTCATTATCCTCCTTACAAATGACTCTTTGGGGAGTGTTTCTTTCTAATGTTCACAATGAAGGCACGCGGGTGGCACTCAACTATCTTAAATTTTTAATGAACCCGTAACTAATCTGGGCATCTCTCAGAACTTGCAGCCTCTGAGTGCATGGATGGACTCTTCTTGTTGCCAGATCTGGTTGTTTTGAAATCATAGAATAAGGATACAAGCAAAAAAGCAAAGAACTAGATCCTTGCAGAGCATGGAGAAACTCCATGGCACACAAATGTGTTCAGAGGTGGCACCTATTTCACCAAAGCAGAGGAAAAAAGAGGAAGAGATGGATGAGTGAAATGATTAGCTGTTATCATACTAGCAATGTCAGCACTACAAAACTCAATCTTTAAAAATGTGTTAATATTTTTTTCTATATTTATCAACATATAAACCCACAGCCAATAAAAATCAGGACTGAGGATTAAGACTAAATCCCTGGACAAAGATTAGCATCTCAAGGAGAAGCTGTACTACATTAGAGAGAACTGTGGTTGAGTAGGCTGGAAAGGACACTTTGATAGACACATCTAGGAGAACACTAGCAGCAACTCCTATAATGTTTCTACTTTGTAGCTTTTAGCTAAATTTAACTGCATCATCATTTATGCATTAATTATAGGAAATTTGTCTCTCCTGCTAGAATGTAAGCTCCTTGAGAGAACAGACCTTTTCTGTCTGAATCCCAGTGGCCAAGTCTATTGTGCCTAAAATAAGCACATAATTCATATCTGTTGAAATGAATGAATAATTAAGTCTATCCAAATGAAAGTCAAACCTAAATGGAGATAATAATATGAAAATGAAAGGAAAGAAACATGAAGTATAGAAAAAAAGTAATATGCCATAAAGATTCCTAATTGTATACTTTACTTGACACATGTTATTTCATTTAGGAACCTCCTTTTCTAAGATCCCAGAAATGCCCTGTCCTCAAGTCACCACTGATATGGGTACAGAAAATACAGATATACCCACAAGGCAGTGTCAATTTTTGGCTGTTATTTTGTTTTGTTTTAATATAAGCACCACTTACCTTTTCACCTATGGCTAGACTCTTTCATTCCATGGTATTAGAAAATGCTTCCAATGGAAACACCCCTGGTTGTAACATAATGACTAAAATTACATTAAGGTGTCAACATAAATAGTATCGAAGACCAGTTTTAATAAAAGAGATGAGAACATGAAGATGCCCTTAAGATAAGAAGAAGGTAGTGGAAAGCGAAATCAAATATACATCTGAACTTCATTAAAACAGGTTTGGAGCTGCCACAGATTGGAGTTTTATTTTTTGTTTAAATTTTATTTAGAAATGAGCACTTTGTGTGAGGCACTGTGCTTCACTATTGAATGAAACATGGTTTCTACCTCACAATGCTTCTAGATTAACTTTTAGACTATAACGATGCAAATGGAGTGAGCACATCATGGACTTTCCAGCTTCCTAATCCCAGGAGCTCTAATGAGCTCTCCTCTGAGCTGAGGGAGAGGGATTCCAAACAGAGATGGAAGGAAATAGCAAAATTGGGGAACACAGGAATGCAATCCAATTCTGGTTCAAATTCCTTCATCTGTCCCATATCAATGGAGACTTTGGGAGAGGCCACAGTATCATTCACATTCTTAAAATTTAGAAGGGAATTGGGCAAAGAGAAAAATAGTGACTATGGACTAAATTGATTCTGAATCCAAATTATGATTCGACAAGGTAAATATTCCTGAAAGTTTCCAAGGATTCCAAGGGCATCCTAATAACTGAAGGTGTGGGGTCCTAGGTCATTCCATGACCTTACTATCTCTCAGCAGTCACTGAATTAATGGAGAGCTAGAAAAAAAAGTTGTTTTTTCTCAATCATTGGAAACGGTAAACTAATAATACATGGCTGGTTTTAAAATTAATTGGATATTTTATCAGTTTTCCAAACTATATGCCTCACTTCTCTAATTCTTAATAGAATTGCATTTATTAGAAAAAAATAAATTGGCTTGGTAAAAATACTCTGTATATTTATTTAGGAAATGTACAAAGAGATTAGAATCCGGATAATTCATTTGTAAAAGCAGATAAAATTATGCCAATAAACAGATAACCTAGATGAAATGGATAAATTCCAAAAAAGATACAAACTCACTTAAGAAGATGGCTAAGAGTTATTATTAAAATCATCAGAATTATATATGACACCATCAAGCTAGAATTATTAAAATGCAGAAAGTGTGAATGTGTCTAGGATTGGGATCCCATTAAGTGATTAAACTCCTAGAAATCCTTTGCAATATTTACTGAACCATTATTTTTATTAAAATGTACATTGTAAGGACAGTTTAATGCACTCTGAAAACTCTCTCTTTAGGCATTGATAGTTTTCTGCTTTTTTAAAAGTATCCAGACAGTCAGCCAAGGTATTAACCTTGATTGGAAAAAGAGAATCCAGATATATTTTAATCTTCTTTCTCCACCATATTGTGTAGTACTATGTTTTGTTTAATTTTATCAGTAGGAAAAAAAGGCCATGTGATTTTAACTATTGACAGATTAAGTAATACATTTTGCTTTGATGGATCAAACAACATTCATAGTATGTAGTCATTATAAAAATATGAAGAATAAAATTTTTGACCTAAATCATTTACAATTAAGTGCTCATCCTAAGACTATTGCCATTCTATTAATTATATGCATTATTATTTTGGCCCTATGATACCACCTAGTTTAAAAATATACATATATTGCTCACACTACATATTTTTGAAAGATACAGTTTTAGGAGCTAAATAGGTATATGCAAATAAGAAATACAGTATTATCGTCCCTATCCGCTGTTTTATGTTTTAATAACTTCCATTTCTGATACCATTTCTGATATTTTAAAGCAATATACACATGAAAGTTATACACAACGCTACCTCATAGATTCTAAAATCACTGGCCTTTCAAACATTTTTCCTGGTTGTTTTTAAACATAAACATATGGATGATGATGAAGTGGAAAATTATTCTTCTGGAGACAAATTACAAAGGAACCGTAATGAAAAGTATAAACTGCATCATATAAGGTTGGATTTACTGTGCATATTGCAGAAAAGTCCTTGCTGTTACTAATGTCTGTCTCGTGCTTAGCTCCCAGAGCCAAAACTGCATCAGGAGAGACTGGAACTGCTATCTAGGGGCATTTCACAATTTGAACCAAAAGGTTTACAGTCCTGCATTCCAGCTAATTCTGCTGCTTCTAATTCCAGCTGGACTTAAACTCTTATCTTTGGACGCCAGGCCTACAGATAGGGCCTATCACCATAGCCCCAATTCCCAGAGAATACTCAACTCCGTGACCCAAGTGAGATTAAATCCTCCCCGATAGCCTAAATAAATGGTCCATAACTTGTTCCTGTCACTCCCGCTAATGCCTTTGTACTGTGAAAGAGACTAGCAAAGGTGTACATATCTTCAATTATTAGCTGTACTTCCTCTTTCTTGCTTCTATTAGTAATTCTAGCATCGTGCTCCTTATGGAGAACAGGAAATCCAGAGGCAGCAGTTCCTGAACTTTCTTCTCAAGTATTTATGAATCAATTTGCAGGTAGCTGTGTATTACCGGTAATATATGGATAGCCATTTCCTTTCTCTTTAACACCTTTCTAGTGAGGTTCTCCCACCTTGCCCTACGTGCCTCTCTTTCTCTAAGAAAGACACTGTAGTTATAATGGCACAGATAAAATCATATAATTTAGCCTGTTAATGTAGATCAAATGGGTTTCACCTGAAAACAGGTATACCTGAATGTAAAAGGACCTAGCAGTCAGTACATGGGGTTAGTTGTGTTCTCCTTCAGTCCTCTAAACATTTATAACCAAAACTGAAGAGCACATGATTATATAATGATAAATGTCTCTTGAGAAACTCCTCAGAAATTTGTTTTAAATGCCCCATAATTCCTAATGATTTGACGATGTATCCATGTTCCTCCCTGGGCAGTGGTTTCCCTGAAAGCAGAGATGATGCCACGATCTTTTTTGTTTCTCCTGCACCTTTCCTAGTGCTGGGTACATGTGGGCTCTTAACAGACCTTTAGTGAAGAAATGAAAGGATAGATAAATGAATATATTAAATGAACCAGTAACACTATCTACTGGGCTCGGTGCAGAATAGGTCAGAAGACAAGAGACCTTAGAAATCCAGGGTAGGGTCAAAGCTAGTACCAGGCCAGAGTGAGGCAAGTGGCAGGCAATGGTTCCAAACATGGGAACAAGGCAGCAGGTCAAGACTTAAGGAAAATGGGGACATTGGAAAAGTAGGGCAAGGGCTTGAAGTCAAGAACCAGTCAGCTGCCCAGGGCTAATGTGTGAGTCGGGGATGCAGGAGGAATCTCAGATAAGTAGTTAGGAATGAAGGGACGATGAAAAGCCATTCGAAGATACCTAGGAGCTGAGAAAAACAAGGCCTACAATACTGATGTATCATACGTTCTTTCCGATAATAGGTATTTTTACAGGTATTCTATCTCCTCTACTTGACCTGTAGCTATTGGAGGAACAAAGGCCATGGCATACACATCTTTTACGAACTTCTTATGGTGTCCAGCCTGGCAGTTTACTCAAAGTAAATACTATCGAGCATTTATTGAACAGATCGTTATTTGCTATTCTACCTGGGGATATTCTAATGTGTCCTGGTAGGCCAGAAGCCCATCCAAGGGGTAACCCTCCTTGGATCTACAAATAGATTAGCTACTACTCGCTACAGTAGGATGAGTACAGAGACAGAAGGTGTCACGGTAACACCCAGAGAAAAGCTAACTGATCAATAATGGAAATAATGGACCTGCTTTTTTGGGGGTGGGGGGTACAGTCATGTACCACATAACAACGTTCTGTCAATGATGGACCAAATATACGACCCTGGGCCCGTAAGATTATAATGGGGCATATGCAGAAACCTGATATATGCCACTTGATATTGGCATTGCAGATCAAGTAGGGGAAGTAAGTGATATTCAGTAATGGTGCTGGGGCATTTAGTTTTCCATATGACAAAATATAAATAAAAATATATATATACCATGCAGGTTTGTGTAAGTATACTCCATGATGTTTGCACAATGACAAAGCCTGACAACACATTTCTCAAAACATACCCCAGTAGTTAAGCAAAACATCACCACACTTGTTTAATGACTGAGGGAAGTGGCCTGGATTTATTTATTTTTCTTGCTTCTGAAGAGTTCTTGAGTTTTAATTAAAACAAAAGAGAAACCCCCACAATCCTGGCAGTGGAAATGCACCTACATCTAGGGTGTGGCTTGGAGGGTTGAATTTTGGCTGGTGATCTCTTGAAGAGAAAGGCAGGGTTGGTGGCACCCCGGGGATAAGGTTATCTGGAAGATCGGTGGTCCGTCAGAACCTTGAACTTACAGGCAAGTTTCCTAACGTTCTTTGGCATGGTTTCCCTCCCTGTGACACCGTCAACAGTTCATGGGGAGGAGATGAGTAACTCCTCTCCACCCCTACCCTTTGGGGTACTGCTGTCATCCTGACAAAGCTGAACAAACAAACACGCCTCCCAGACACAGGTGTGATCGTCTGTGATATAGATTCTGGTTAATGCACAACTCAGCATCTCAAAAAGGTGCCTACTGAGACAGGAAGATCTCTAGACTCTGGAAACCCAACTCTTAGTTCTCCTGGTGATGGATTTAGCTTAGGTGTGGTGTGGGGGTGAGCAGCTAACCACTCCAGGCCTCAGTTTATTCACCACAGTAACTTACATCAGAGAAGCCTGAAGGACACTCAAGATTTGTCTTTTGGATTCTATCCTATAAAAAGAACATAGGACTTGAGTTCTAAATATTCTATTATAAAATGAATTTTTTCCATTTATGTGGAGAACCATGGGTGCAACAGTCCAGTGATGTTCTTTTTCCTAAGATTTTTCTAACATAATTCACAGGCTAGTCTAGCAGGTGAATTTTTAGAAAAATCTAAGGAAATAACCAGAAACTATAGCCACTTCAGGAGTCCTTGGGACAAGTTAGGGCAAAGCCTAGCTGCTTCAGAGAATGCACTCAGAGATGAGCTAAAACCAAATGCCCAGAGAACCCTGGAGATAGGGTACGTAAGAGAATTCTGTCTGCTCAACACAAAGGAGGTCTCAATAAGTGTTAGGTGAACCTGCTTTTAGGCACAATTTAAATCTGTAAACACACACGCACACACGCAATTCAGTAATTATACATGCAGTAGCTATATAATGGGGAGCCAATCCTCAGTAAAATTTGGTAGAAGATATAGTCTCTGAATATAGTTATGCACTGTATAATGTTTCTTTCAACAAAAGACCACATATACAGCACTTGTCCAATAAGATTATGATGGAACTGAAAGATTCCTATTGGCTGGTGACGTAGACATCTTAACGCTGAAGTGCAATGCGCTGCCCATGTGTTTGTGGTGATGCTGCTGTGGACAAATCTGATGCACTGCCAGCTGTATGAGAGTACAGCATGTACGATGATGTACAGCGTATAATACTTGATAATGATAAAACGGCCACACTACTGCTGTGTGTAATTACTATAGTTTTGAAGTTATTTTAAAGTGTATACCTTCTACAAATACATATATATACATATATTTGTGTGTGTGTGTGTGTGTGTGTGTGTATATATATATATATATATATATATATATATATATATATATATAAAATTCACTGTGAAGCAGCCTCAGGCAGGTCCCTCAGGAGGTATTGCAGAAGGAGGCATTGTGATCACAGGAGATAACAGTTGTGTGCATGTTAATGCCTCTGAAGATCTTCCAGTGGGGCCGGATGTGGAGGTGGAAAACAGGGATATTCATGATCCTGACCTGTGTAGACCTAGGTTAGTCTGTATGTTTGTGTTTTAGTTTTTAACAAAAAAAGTTTAAAAATTTTTCAAAATTTAAAAATTTAAAAAAAGAAAAAATCTTACAGAATATATAAAGAAAGAAAATATTTCTATACAGTTGTACAATATGTTTGTGTTTCAAACTAAGTGCTACTACAAAAGAGACAAAAAGTTAAACAAATACAAAAGTTTATAAATTTAAAAAGTTACAGTAAGCTAAGGTCAATTTAGTATTAAAGAAAGAAAACTATTTTCTGTAAATTTAATGTACCCTATGTGTACGGTGTTTGCAAAGTCTACAGTAGTGACAGTAACGTCAAGGTTTTCACATTCACTCACCTCACTCAGTGACTCACCCAGAACGACTTCCAGTCCTGCAAGCTCCTCACAGTAAGTGCTGCACACAGGTGCACTCTTTTTTTATCTTTCATACCAAACTTGTACTGCAACTTTTCCATGTTTAGATACACAGATACTCACACTGCTGACAGTATTCAGTACAGTCACATGCTGTATGGGCTCGTAGCCTCTCGTCTCCAGGCGAACTGTTTCACTTCTTTGCTTAAAAGCTTCAATGGTTCCACCTTGTGTGGTCATCGCCACATTTTTCTGACTATGCGTACTTATTAGTCAAAATTGTGAGCACAACCCTATAACATATCTTATTTTTTCATTCACAAATTTTACATGCATTACTCTACTGAGAGATTAAGCACCTTATAAAATACACACTACTTAGAATTTTAAGGGTAGATTCAAAGGAGAGGATTATAATATTGGGATGTGGTTTCTAGTTTTTAACCATTGAGTAGGAAACGGAACTAGAAGAACCTGGCAAGAAAAGTCTACTTAGACTATTATACTAAGGTACTACTTAGTACTACCCATAGCAGTTACCCCATGCCTGCCATCCCAGCCAATTCTCTCACCATCTTCTGCCTCAAAGTTTCTGCTTCATCAACATTTGTCTGTAGGCTGTGTTTACCATTCAGCCTCTGAGGTCATGTCTGTGCTCAAACTGAGTGCCCTACTTAGAACATTCTTCCCTCCTACATATGCCTCCTACTTTTTCATTTCTAAATTATTCCTACTTATCCTGTAAAAGTCAGATGAGGAGTAGCTGAAAGACATTTATTCCTTGTACTTGAGAGAGTCAAGGGTTAACTCATCCAATACCGATTCCCCTGTAGGATGGCTTGAAAAGCTCAGGGGAGGAGTGAGGTTCCCAGTCAGGAACTGGAGTAGCAAGTGAAGAGGGTGGGAGATGGCTGTTGAGTGAGCCACACACTCCACGCTGTCTGCTGTCATGCCTAATACACAAAATCTGGAGTCTGTAACCCTAGACATTTTGAAACACATATAAGCCATAAATGTTTTAATGTACTATATTTTTAATAAAAGCTTATGGGGTTTGGGAGGAGGTATTGGATAAGACCACATATACATACTTTGCTTTTTTAAAAAAATAAAACTAACTGATGACAGCATACATTTTTCCATGCCACTTTCAAGTTTAATATCATTGAAATTTGAGTCTGCGGTTCCTTTCAATTCAGCCCAAAGATTCCACCGAATCACCTCTGGCCATCGGCAATCATGCATAACATTAGCGTTGTGAGCTTTTTTTTGAGGACCCATTTCTAGTGATGTCAATATGTTTAGGGCATTTCAGATTATTCTAAGGCATATCAAAAAATACAGAATTATTTTTTACATGACTTGTTTTGTTAAACTTCTAACTTCTTTGTAACTTAATTAAATTTCTTTTTTTTTATATATTTGCCTATCTTTCTCTTACTGTTTTTATTGAAACGCAGTTTTTGACAGAAGCTCTGGAGAAATTGTTCTTCAGGACCTAAGAATGTGTGACACCAATGACTTCAAGCATTTTTAATTTTACAAATTCACTTCTAATGTCTTTAATTGTAAAACTATAATTCCTGGCATAAAACATGCAACAGGATATTTTATTGAAATGTTTAATTGAAGTATAACATTTGTATATATTTTTTCTAACAACCTCAAACTTACCCTTGAAGTATAGTAAAAATAACTATTTTAATTGACAAATAAAATATATATATATTTACCATGTACAACATGTTGTTTTGAAATATGTACACATTGTAGAATAGCAAAATAGAGCTAATTAACATATCCATTACACCTCACGTACTTATCGTTTTTATGTGGTGAGAACACTTAAAAGCTACTCTTAGTGATTTTCAAAAACACAAGACACTGTTGTTAACTGTAGTCACCATGTTGTACATGGATCTCTTGAACTTATTCCTCCCTCACTGAAATTTTTGGACCAACATCTCTCCAACACCCCCGAGCCTCAGCCCCTGGTAACCACCATTCTACTCTCTATTTCTATAAACTCAGCTTTTTCAGATTTTCCATGTAAGTGAGATCACACAGCATTTGTTTTTACATGCCTGGCTTACTTCATTTAACGTAATATCCTCCAGGTTCTTCCATGTTGTTACAAAGGTCAGGATTTCTCTCTCTTTTAAGGCTTTCATCAGTCCATGGACACTTAGGTTGCTCCCTGTCTTGGCTACCAGGAATAGTGCTGCCGTGAACATGAGAGAACAGGTATCTCTTCCATACACTGATCTCTTTTCCTTTGGATATATACCCAGATGTGAGATTGTTGGATCGTATTCTATTTTCAATTTTTTGAGCAATCTCATAGTATTTGCCATAATAGCTATACAAATTTACATGCCTGACAATAGCTTACAAGGGTTCCCTTTTCTCCATACCCTTTACACTTATTACCTTTCATCTTTTTGATAATAGGCATTCTAGTAAGTGTGAGGTGATAATTCATTATGATTTCAATTGGCATTTCTCTGATGATTTGTGATTTGAGGTACTTTTCATACATGTGTTGGCCATTTGTCCGTCTTTTGAGAAATGCCTATTTAGATCTTTTACCCATTTTTTAATTGGGTTATTTGTTTTCTTACTATTGAGCTCCTGGAGTTCCTTATATATTTTGGATATTAACCCCTTATTCAAATGTGTGGTTTGCAAACATTTTCTCCCATTCTATAGCTTATTGTTTCACTCTGTTGATTGTTTCCTTGGCCCTGCAGAAGCTTTTTAGTTTGATGCAATCCCATTTGTCTATTTTCACTTTTGTTGACTGTGCTTTGGGGTCATATCCAAAAAATTATTGCCCAGACCAATGTCATAGATCTTTTCTCTGATGTTCTCTTTTAGTAGTTTTACAGTTTCAGTTCTTACATTTAAGGTTTTCATTCATTTTGAGTTATTTTTGAATATGGT
>CM052441.1:4712162-4735723 GCA_028533085.1 Varecia variegata | reverse complement strand
GCACATTTGGGAATGATACCAATTGGGTGTCGGACAGAGGTGGGGGGAGGGGATGGGTGTATATCTACATGATGAGAGCGAAGCGAACTGTCAGTGGAATGGACATACTTGAAGATCTGACTCGGGGTGTTGGGGGTGGGGGAGGGGACGGGTGTTTACCTACATGATGAGTGCAATGTGCACTGTTGGGGGAATGGACGCCCTTGAGGCTTAGTCTCGGGGGGTTGGGAGGGGCATGGGCAATATACTTAACCAGAACGGTTGTACCCCCATAATAAGCTATAATAAATACATAAAAAAATAAATAAAATAAAATAAAATGCCTTTGCTTGGGAACATGTATGTTCAATTTGCTCCCAACATGGACCTGGTTTTAATACATCCAACCTCATGCTTAATGTTGGGAATATTTGCAAATGATTCCACATGCCAATGATAAGCCACAAGAGAAAGAGAAGAAATGCCTGTATTATGGAAGTCACAGCCCTTGAAAGACCTTTAAAGCCATTCCTCTGGAGGCTTTCTAGAGGGATGACTGCTTCCTTCTGTCTGTGACCTAGTACACTAAGTGCACTTGGAACCAACTCACTTAACTAAATATTACATCCAGATCTTGTCTGCAATTACCTTTATCATCTATACTCAATTGGAAAGAAGTTTCAAAAACCTTTTCTTAGCAAATCACACATTTTATGAAATAATGTTTCCTACCAACCACAGTGAAAACAACAACAGAAGCTGGAATGTAGTAGGAACTCAAATCACAGGGTATTTCTAATGGATTCTAAAGATCTCTAACTACCACCTATGTAATACTAACAAGGCAATTGAATTGTGGGTGTAAAAGGGGTTAAATATAAGCCAAAGCCACCAGGAAGCACACCTAGTGCAGTGGGCAAAGGAAGGGGATGGAAGGCGTATTCCTGCAGGACAGGGATTTTCTTAAATGCAGACACAGTTGAGAAGTCGGTGTTCGTGCTATGATCCAGGGTCTAGATATATTCAACCACCATTGCAGAGACAAAACTCAGTAACTACAGTACTAGGACAAAGAAAGTTGCAAAGCTCTGAGAATACAAAATAGAGGAAAAGGCATCCTTCAGAAACAGGTATTTTACAGAATTCCTTGGAAAATACAACCTGCCTTAGCGATGGCAGATGATGAAAGCCTGTATATGCAGAAATTCTGGATTCTCTACAAGCAGTAGCAGGTCAGGACGCAAGGCAGTCCTGGGGGGGCACGCGGGGCAGGAAGGACCCCGGGGACCAGCCATGGCCCCTCCCACCCTGGTCAGTGAAAGGACTACAGACGGTGCAAGTAGAGTTGAATCCAGAGAGTCAGCAGAGATAGGTGTGTGTTTGTTTATTTGTTAATTTGTTTCCTCCAATTCTTAATGAGAAGTTAGGAGTTAAAGTTAGAACTCCCCAGTTTATTATTTATAGTCTGATGTATTAGTACAGGGGGCTGCCTCTGCCGAGCTTCTTCCTCTCTACAGATGCTATTCATTAAATACCTTCCAATATCCAAAAAGCACTTATACAAAGATTGTTTTTTACTTTAGTTACTGCCTTCTCATCTGTTTATGAGTCAAGTTGTTTTCCTGTACTGTTGTAGGTGTATATTGGACATTGATCAAGATCTGAAGCATATACAATATCGCCACATTTAAATCAAGCATTGTTTTTCTTGTCAATTACCATCATATACTAATTATGTACCATGAATCATTTACCAAATGTTGTCTAGAAATATTAACATAAATTCTTGTGCTTTACTTTCCACTATTGTTCACTTCCTCTTTGAACAAATTTCAATGACTCCTGTATGTTTTTTTATAATCCTCTCCCTTAACTAACTACTTGACCTTTTGAGTTGCTTCCCAGAAATTGTGGATTTTCTGCAGGAAAGGAGCTGAGATTCTGAAGGCCCCTGGGTAGATTTCCTGACCTGAGAATCACCATCCCCCACAACCTGCCCCAATGCCAGTGGCCCCTTGTTAATTACACCAGGCACATGGTCCCTCCTGTAAAAGTCCAAGATCTTAAGGAGATGGATTTGAGGTAGCTTCCCTCATCCTCATGACATCCTTTGTATTAAAATATTCCTTTATCCCTTGGCAATCCTCATCTCAACAATTGGATCTTTATGTGATGAGCAATTGGACCTAGGCTGAAACCCCCTTGCAGTTTTGATAACACTATGTTGAATTCTGTTCTTAAGTTTATGGTCGATAATAGTTCAGGTTTAGGAATTTTGAAACCCTTTTGTGTGTAGTATGGCATAAGACAAATAAACTAATATATCAATGTTTCTTGTCACGTGGGTTCTCACTGTGGGAAAAGGTAGTCAGGAATACCGAATGAGGAAAAGTGACTGAGAATCCTATAGTGTTGGATTTGAACTGGAGTTACATGGATCAACTCATGAATACACATGCACATACACACATACACACACACACACACACACACACGCACATCCTACCACGTACTGAAAAGGCCTACAAGTAAAGACGTAAGTAGCAATGTGCACACCAAACAGCCAGATTCTAGAGCTTGGCAAACTCATGATGAGCCTGGAACATCTGAGCCAAAAAACAAGAAAGTGCTCAAAGACTAATGTGGACATGTCAAAACTATGTAGGAACTGACTTAAAGTTTGCTGGGCAAATTTTTCTTTAAAGAATGCTAAACAGTAAATGAAAAAATGATATTATAATAAACATATCCTTTTTGTGCAATGAAAAATGCAATAATTTTTTTGGACAAGAATATAAATGAATCCTTAAAAGACTGTTGAGGAATAGAATATATACATGGTCTCAAAGCAGGATGCCACATTTTATGTATCAATTATATAAGGGAAAGGCTCCCTCCGAAAGGGAGAGATCAAATATGAACTCACAAGGGAGAGACTTCATTTCATCAAATATAAAACTAACAAAGATCACAAACGTCATGGGTAAGCTGCCACCGTGTGCCTGCTGAAGTGAAGTACACACCAGCTAGGACGTAGCCTTGCCACAGACGTGTAACCTGAATGTAATCATGAGGAAAAGCACCAGGAGAAATCCAGATTGTGGGGCATCCCCAAAGACAACTGGCCAGAAGTCTTCAAAAAATGTCAGTCATGAAAGGCAAAAAAATGGCAGGAAGTAGTTTTAGATTTGAGACTCAAGAGGCATGACACAGGCTGGCCTGACCAGACAGCCAAACACGGTGGGTGATCCTCACTTTGACCTGGGGAAGGAAACAAAACTTGCAGGAAAGACATTTGGGGGATGAAGGTGAAAACACGCACAAGGGCTGCATGGTGAATGACATCACGGAATCAATGAGAAATCCCTCAGATGCCGCAGTAAAGGCGTGATGATGCCAGAGAGTAACTTTGTACATAAGAGAGACATGCTGAAGTATTAGAGGAAAGTGGTATGATACCTGCAACTTACTTTCAAATAAATCAACCAAAAATGCACACACACACACCGATGTTCTCACACAAAGCATGTTTATCTCATATTTACACGTCAGTGCAGGAGGTGTGGGGAGTGTAGCTATCTGTGTGCAAGAAAGAAGGCCAATGGCTCAAAATAGAAAGCAATGCTGAGTCGAGGTAAATTATGGTGGTGGCTGTAGAAGTCTTTCAACTTCTCTACACTTTTAGAATTTAAAAAAAAAAAAAAAAAGATGGGGAAAAAAATGTGCTGGAGAGATGGAGAGAAAAAAAAACAACCAGAAGCCTCTGATGATGGAATTAAAGAAATCCTTTCTCAGTATGCCAAGCCTCTGGGATACTGGATTTTTCACATTCGATCTCCCTTCACGGGAGCCTCCCAGTCTCACTTCCACAACCCAACAGAATTCTACCGCCAATGGTTGGACCCAGAGTTTCTTTCCAGGGTTTCTGAAAGCACAAACTGTATTCCAGACACAGAGAATCCAAATGAGACACTAAAGTCATTCAGAATACTAGTAGCCAAGGCATTATCAGAGACTTATAAATCTAAGCCAACGTTCTGATTTTTAAGCCAATTTGTTTATCTCAGTTCGACACCCTCAATACTCTCATCTGCAAACATTTTGTACTAACACAAAACATATTTCTACGTTGGAAAATTTGAATAGGTGGTGTGAAACCATAAATGATATTTGCAATCTTCAAATAACACTTGACATTCAAAATCCGTTTATAAATCCAACTTTATGCTAAGCATTGTGGTAACATTTTTTTAGACCAACTCTGTTCATCAGGAAAATGATATCCCCAGTACAGTTTTTTTCAGAGGATTTGCTATGAAACAGAGAAGCTTTAGAGAATATTCATGTTTATAATCTTACTAAGATTTTTTCCACATAAAATATCTAAGTTTTCATGACATTTTTTGAAGATTCTCACTTAAATATACATATAAAAAGAGAGATAAAATAGCAATTTTAAGTCACAAAGGAATTTAAGTTTACCTTTGCCTTATTTGGCCTAAGAAGTCCTTGTCATCACTAAAATATAAAGCTTGCTTTGGATTTGTGTCTTTCCCACCCTGAACTGTAAGCACCTTGAGGATAGAAATTAGGTCTTCTAACACACTTAAGATGATTGTATTTGCCTCTCAGAATTGAGAAACTGATTTCATTGTTTAAAATAAATGTAATATATTCCAACAAGTTTAAAGTTAATGTTAGCTAAATCTCATGGAATTTTTGGACAAATAATCTTACATCTTCCTACAAAAGGATGGGGTAAAACTATGCTTTATGCAACTGACCATTTCTATGTATTAAGTTATATGAAATACCAAGTCTTGGCTCAGCAGAGGTACATTTAGAAATACCTGATTTAAAAGAAGGCTTAAAGGTCATCAAGCATGATTACATTCCGCTCAACATTATAAAATGCAGTCAAGTGCAAATGATTATTGGACAAATTATGAATGATTCATTCATGGCAGATTTTTCATTAGAAGGTAATGTCTCCTTTCCCATAAAGTCAACATTATGATCCAGGATGCCATTTATTAGAATTTATGCTATTAAACAAGACATGAAAAGGGAATCTTCTTAAGTGTCTCACATCAGTAAAATTACCCTGCACCTAAATATGAGCACAAGCACTGTGGGAGTGGAGGAGAGGGGGGCACAGCAGATGTATAATAGGATTTGCAAGAGCTGTTTATATGTACGTTATGCACAGACACATTGTCATCACTGATCTTTGATTTATGTCCGACAGTCAAACACAAATTCTTATTCCTTTTGCTTAAAGTACTGGACTCTATAATACTCCAGGACTGGTAACTAACACGTTAGTCGCTACGGATAACTCAAATGATATTTTTACATATTTTCCAAATATTATCTGAGAGAAGTCTTTGAGAGAAAGAAAGCCAGGGATGTTTGTAATGAGCTGTGTCCAAACCAGGGGCCTTGAGTGGTCAGACAATCATATAAACCCATGAAAAAATCAGCTTGCGAGAGGGCCCAGAGAACCAAGATGGCTTGTGGAACTAGATAAAAGTGAACATTTGGAGTGGAACCCCAACTTCCCAGCTTTAACTGGGTGGGAGAGTATTCTTGTTAAGGCCCGAAATCCTTTGGTACTGCACGTATCAACAGCACTAGCTAAGGGGATTTATCCAACAATCTACTTATTTTACTGTTTAACACACACTCTCCACAGCATCTTTTTTCCGCTGAGAATTCAGAGATGTTTTACTTCCTGTCTTTATAAAAAGCTACTTCACAATTTACAGGGCCACTGCCCACTCTCCATGCTTTAAAAGATATAAATAGGAATTCAGAAAAAGACCCTCTTCCTTACTTGTAGATGAAATTTACCCTTCAGCAAATTTCATGGGCTAACACATTACCCTTGAGCAAGAGGTACAGATACATAATCATTGAGAATAATCACCAAATATTTCAATTTACTTGATTTAACAGGCTTTTAAAAACTCATTCCAAGGGGTATAATTTGATTAATAAACTGTAGGCCAAATAAGGATCTAGTAGAATGTGACTTATTTAATTAAATACGCAGAAAAGTTCATGAGCAGTCCATTGATCATAGCATGTAAACAATTCCTGCTCGAGCACCCCAAATCTCATTTGTTTAGTGTCAGATATGCGTTTCAAGGGCTGATCAGTTTCTGCATCACCGTGCTGGCACGAAGCAGTTCCCTAGGAAGGGGAAGATATCATAAAGACGCACGCAAGAAAAAGAAGGTAGCTTGAGCCCTTGCCTCACTGGCTTTCCGTCATGCCCTCTTCAATCTGATACAGTCCAGTCTGGTACCATTTACTGTGTCTGAAAGGAGGGGGCAGGGGCTTCATTAGGTCTTATATACATTTCTGCTACATATTTAGATTGAGCATGTACTGTGTGCCCAGCAGTACCGTAAGTCACTATGGGTTCAGAGATAAAACAAATAGCTCCACGCAAGGTGCGGTGCTCATGGTCTAGCCAGGCAGAGATCAGGAAATATAGAGCAGCAATGTGTTATAATTAGTGAAGTTGCAGAGATACGCACAGGCACTGAAGGAGTTTAGAGGGGCAGAGAAGATAGAGGAGTTTTGAGTAGTGTGAGGTAGTTGAAATGCGGGCAAGTATTAGGAAGTAAAACTTTGCATCAGACTGCAAAGATCAAAGACTAACAAATCAAGGGATGGGTATTTTATTCTGCAATATACCGGGGAGGGATGGAAGGATTAGGAACTGAATGACAGCATCCATTTCGAAGCTCATAAGATAACAGGATAGAAGGCAGAGTTTCAGCTCAGTGAAGTATGTTCTATCAAACTGTCCAGGAGAGTTGCTGAGTAACACATCAAAATGTAAATCACTGTGGGAAGTAGCTATAATTCATGGTGACATAAAAACTATTTGAAATCATAAACACAAAATCAGGCAAAGAAAAGGCTTCTTGAAGTGGGCAGAGAGAGAAGGTGGGGCTTAAAATACATAATGAAGAATGATTTTAAATCTCTTTATGTTGGCACATAAATGATTTTACATCAGGCAATTCTAGAGAAAGTTATGTGACTTCGGGCAAGAGCCGTGTTGAGGATGAGACACCCGGCAGTCTGACACGGGCTTGCCGTCTAGCGGGTGTAGTCCCTCACCTGGGGTTAAAGGTATCGCAGACCCCACGGGAAGCCCTTTCCCTGCACCCAGGGCTTAGGAACTCCAGTAAAGGTGAAGCTGAATGAGACTGTGAGAAAGGCCTGTGCATCTCCAAGCCTCGTGCCTCTCAACAGGTGGGGAAAATTGGGGCGAAATGACAGGCCATGTCCCGTGCTCCCTGCTCTCCCCCAGAACAGCTCCTGAGACTGTGTCAGAACCTTCTGCTTTCTGCCTCCACTGCACCTTGATTCATCCACACTGCGTGGGTCTGGAAGGACAAGGCCCTCGGGAAGGAATCCCAGCACAAGCCCCATCCTCTCTGCAGCCAGGCCGGCACGTAAGCCTTTGGTCTCTGTGCATGGAGACAAACACACGAACCAGGAGTGAAGGCATCAGGAAAACTCACTCTATGGTAGGGTAATACTTAAGGGTGCTGAATCATACTGTACTTTGCTATAGAAAATGTGTCCAGTATGTTTATTATTTTGGTATCAAATTTGGTGTAAAAATACAATGCTTTTTAAAATTTAAATTTCAAATTATAAAAATCTATGTGGTCACACTAAAAAGAAATAAACATTTCAGCTCAGAGCATACTATATTTTTTCTATTAAATTCTTCCTCGAATTTTCACTATTATATATGACTGTATTTACTTCACTTTTGTAAACAAATGGCAGTAATAGATAATACTGAGGCTCCTAAGTCAATGTTAAGCAAGGGAAACTAGATTCCTAACCTTGAAATGGCGAATGATAAATTATTAAAAAAACAGCAATATTAACATGTGCCCTTTTAAAGCAGATAAAACCACCACAACCAAAAGGGTATTTAATTTTTGTTCTCATTTATGAAGCAACTAGTGCCTTGCTAAAACAAACAAAAAAAAAGACATTTAAGATTCTCTCAGTATCTTAGAGCTCCTCTAACCACCACTTTGCATTCGGATCATGACCACAGAGGTGGCCTGTCCTTTGAACATGAAGATAATGTTTTCCTTGCCATGTTGCCAGTATAGAGCACACACAAAGTTGCTTCTCTAATTATTGTAATAGATTCATTTTGCTAAACCCACAGTTCATTCTATTGCATTTTTGACCAAGAGCATGCATCTTCAAATTGTCTGGTTGAGATGAAATAAGCATATTGGTTACGGAATAAGCCAAGGAAAGTGAACCAAATTAATCAGACAGACACTACGGTAGTAAGTGAGGGTGAATGTCTACTTCAGTAAAGATAATTTTCTTTAGCCAAGTTGTGCCGTGCTGTGTATGCTGGTAGACTCCAACAAAAAGCATTCTTCTTCTTCTTAGAATGGAAGTAAGTTACTCTATTAGTTATGAGAAAAGACAGACTTGACTCCAGAGCACTGCAGGATGTGCTCGGTAGACCTGCAACTGGCACAGTCTACAGGCTTTAAATCAGGGGACCGGGGCTGATCAGGGGACGCGCCACGAATAAGCTGCCAAACTGATGTGCCTTGAAGGTTGGGCAGGGCTGTCAGGTGTTCAGACATTTTCCCTCAGTTCCAAACTCACGCTTCCACACTGCGCTGCTGATGCTGTGGACATAGCCATGCAAACTACTTTTCCCACAATCCTCTGCCAGCTGGCTTGTGAGTCCCTGTCGACAGGAGGCAGGGATTCAGAATGCAGAAGAGAAATGGAACCTTCCTAATTCCCATCTGCTTGCTGTTTGTGGCAGCAACATCATGGCAGCAGAAGTACCCCCAGCAGTGGCACTTTGTCCCAGAAGCAGCTGTTGTTTCTCACCTCTGGCTTCTCTTGGCACCCCCAGAACCAGTTTATCTTGTCCCTCTAGGGAGCCGGGGGCAAGCAGGTCTTCAAGCAAGAGGGCGGAGAAGGGAGAAGGGCTGCTTTCTCAGCCAGGAAAATACAGACGGATTTGGGAGCTGAAAATCAGCTTTGAATCTATCTCGATGGAGTCTCAGGGTCCAATGTCTTGCCAATCAACATTCTAACTTTCACATAAAAGACTGTTTGAAGAGTCTTGAACTTAGTTGCAATTGTATAACTTGCAATTCAGTAACATTTTGGATATGATTTTCTGCAAGTCAGCCCTGTGACTAAAATTCTTTTAGTTGTTTAGGCCAACATAGAAGCTTTTTTTGTTTTGTTTTTTAACATATCTGGAGCTTGTGATTTTCTTTCTTTAGGCTTCCTGGACATTTGATCCCATAGTTCTTGGCATCATCATTCCTACCATCATAGGTAAACACCGCAAGGACTTGGTCACCTAAGGCACTGGCTTCATGAGACACTTCTTAGTCATCACGGTAAACACTCCTGTAAGGTTTCCCCAGAGGGTCCTGTTTCACGTGACAGGATGGCTGTGAGCTGGGGTGAGGCATGCATACACCTCTGCTGGAGATTGCTGGCTCTGAAACGAAATCGATTCATAGTATCCAAAACTCCATTTGGGTCACCAGAGTGGAGGCTTATGGTAGTAAGGTGATAATGGATGTGGCCCAAGTCTATTTCACATAGTTCCAGAGGGTCCAGAAACCCACCACTTGGTTATTTCTCACCGGAGAAATACATAACTGAATATGTAATTGGAATAGACACATTCAGCAACTGGCAGAATTCCCACATGTCTCTGTGCCCTGTGGTGTGAAGGATATTAAACCAGAGCCAAGAAGCAGCTCCTGAAACATTCCCTCCCTACTAGAGGATGCTGACATTGCTAAGGAAATGGCAAATATTAGCATCTATATCACAGACTTGAAAATACAAGTCTCGTTTACTTATTACATACTCATTTAACTCAACTCTTTGACCCATGCTTAAGGTGGTAGACATGGAGAATGATTATGAATTACCATGAATTTATTTAGGTTGTGATTGCAACTGCAGGTGTTATTTTGGATATGATGCCTTCACTGCAATAAATAAACACATCCCGTGAAATCTGGTTTAAACCTTTTGATAAGGCAAATTGTTTCATACTAATTTTCAAGGACCACCAAAGGCCATTCGTTTTTACCTGGCAGGGTCCACGTAATGCCATCTCATCACTTTTCTCTAGGCTGTGTCAACTCTCCTACTCTGCCATGATTACATTTGCAGAAATGTTGATCATTTTTATCTCCAACTCACTATACAGACAACATTACTGACTAGACCAGATGAGCAGAAAATAGGAAATACCTTAAATGTTTTAGTGAGGCACATGCCAGCTGGTGAAACATAAAGCTTGTGAAAATTTAGGGGCCATCGTTTCAGGGAAGTTCTCGGGGTTGAATGGTTCTGAGCATGTCAGGATACACTCTCCATGTGAAAAGGTGAGTTGCTGGACATTGCAATGAATACCATTAAAAATGAAGCACAAGACTTGATGGGCCTCTTTGGGTTTGTATTTTACACCTGTACTGTTTCCACCCGTTTATCAAGAAACCTCTAGGACTCCCAGTTTTGACTGGAGTCTCGAGCAAGAGAAGATGCAGCAGATCCAGGTCACAGTGCAAGCTGCTTTGCCACTTGGGGCTTATGACCCAACAAATTCAATTATACCTCAAGTGCCTATGACAAATAGAGGCTGTGTTGTGGCTTGCTGCCGAGTCCTGATACAGACTCAACACTTGACTACATGAATGTCAAGAGACCACGCTGCATGAGCTGCCCATCGTAAACTGGATGAGATCTGAATTGCTGCACCATCTCCTCTTGCTCAGTTCACACCTGTGGACTCACAGTAGAGATACTCATGACCAAATGACATGGGAAGAAAGAATCTCAGGCTTTATTTACAGATAATTCAGTATAATACACTGTCATGAAAATATTGACAGCTGCAGCATTTGATTGTTCACTTGGTCAAGACTGAAAAACAAGTACAGTAAATAATGGTTACTTGGCATCATAAATGGTCTGGTTAGAGGGTCAGGGGCTTGGAAAGAATGGATTAGGAGGTTGGAAACAAAGCATTCAATGGAACTCTCGAAACTGGGTCTCAAGTGTAGATGTCCGCATCCCGTATAAATGCTCACTAAAGGGTGCTCACTGCAAAGGAGGCTCTCAACAGTCAGGTCAACAAGACACCGCCCTGTGGGTGCAAGTGAGCCTCATTCCCCAGCCCCTCCTCGGTGCCTGCTCCACAGGCGCAGGCTCAGGGTGAACGCTGTGAGGCAGAGCAAGGCAGGGACTCCACGTAACTTCCTCTCGCTAGGGCTGAATGGCTACCAGCACTGCCACAGCAGAAGTGGACACTAAGCATGCAATAGGGCATGATTCCCCAAAAAGGGGCGTCTTAGGAGCAGGCTAATTATTTGGACCCTTAAATTATGGAAGGGACGGCAAATTGTCTTCACTGGAAAAGATACTTATTCTGGATATAGATTCGCCTTTCCTGTCTACCGTGGCTGTGACGGCGTCACTGCACACAGACTTACAGAATGTCCTACCCACTATCTGGCACTCACACACGGCTCCTCAATGATGAACTTGTTGCACCACAAAGGAAGGACGGCCATGGGCCTCTGTCCACCGACTTTTCTCCTGCGATTAAGTCTCCCGGAAGCAGCTGCCCTGCGGGGAGGTCGACTGACCTTCTAAAGCCTCAGTTGGGGGCTAGTTGGTGGCCACGTTAGGAATGGCTCGGGCTCTATCTGGCGGAGCTCTGACATAGGTTCTGAACCAGCAACCCATACATGGAGACATTTCTCTCACAGCCAGAAAACACGTTGACAGTGAAGAGGTGGCCATGGGAGTGACTGCTTTCATTATCATACCTATAACCCATCCACAGAATGTTTGATTTGCATCTGCTCACCTCTAGGCTCTGCTGGTTTAGGTGTCTTAGTACCTAAGAGCACAGGGTTTCCACCAGGGGACACAGAGAAATAGTTCCATTTATTAAAATTTGAGACTACCACCTGGCCATTTTGAGCTCACTGGACACTAAACTAACAGGGAAAAAAGCAATACTGTGCTGGCTGGAGTAGGGGTCCCCATGACTGGGGGAAATGGGATGGCTAACACACAGCAGCCCGCGACCAGGAAAAACGGACCTGATATACCGAGGATTCCTGTAGCACCCCCAGCATTTCCATGTTTAATAATAAAAGTTAACGAAAACTATGGCAAACCAATAAAGATCAGACTATTGGATTATGTAGAGCTTGCAGGAATGAAGATTCGGGTCACCCTATAAAATAAAAAAATAAAAAAGCTCTCCAAACCGACATTGTGGCTGAGGGAAAAGGTAACAGAAGATGGGTTGCAGAAAAGAAATGTTATAAAGAAATCTAAACCCTTTTCACCCTTACACAAATACAGTGTAAATAGGTATGTGTATATATAATAACTAATGCTTTTTTTCCCTTTGTCTTTACCTCTGTAGTTACCTTATGTGTTTGTATTTTTGTGGTTAACTTTATAATTTATTATAAATTAAATATTTTATAACTTGTCATTTAATTTATCCTAAGTTGAACATTAGAGGGAGACTGGAAAACAAGAGGAAGGGAGAAGGGGCTTCCTTCCTCGCATGTGGCTGACGTTCCTGCCAGCGTCTTGCCGGCAGCCGCACGGCCCCAGGAGCAGTCTCTTCTCCCGGCAGCTGCGCCAGCTGTTATTTCCAGCCTCCAGCTTGCTTTAAACCAGGAGAAGTAGCCTCATCATGCCCTTCAAAGATCTGAGAGGTCCCGTCTGTGAGCTTCTAGGTTCTGACAAACCTGCTCTCTTCCGTTTTGTTCCTCTGACACCAGGGATAATAGCATCTTCTTGCTATTACCATTTCTCGATTCCCTCCACGTTTATTTTTGCTTTCGGTCCTCTAACACTGCGTAACTAATTCTCCATCTTAAATTCCCTCTGTGAAAACCCAGTGGGCTTTCTCTTTCCCTCACTGGGAAACAGGCAGAAGAGGGTTTATATCAGTGAGGTCAGGAGTAAAGGAGTAAAGAATCCAAACCAGGGATAGATAACAGTGGACGTTAAGCGAGAAAAGTCCACAGAGCTTGGAATCCTGGATTTGAAGTGTATTGAAAAGGGAAAACATCCACAATTACCCCAGGTTTTGTGGGGATGGGTCAATAAAGTATAAGAGTTGAGATTATGAGTGTGGTTGTGAGATGTGTTAAATTTGAGGTGTTTGGGGAGCATCTAGGTAAAAATTGATCACACACAAGGGCAAACTGTCTTAGGTCCAAGAGAGCGCCATGGGGTTAAAAATAAAGATTTGAGCATAATCTAAAGATCTGTCTATTTAACTCCAAGGGAGTCTGAGACAACTAAGTAGGAGAATTTAGAGATGGAAGAGACAGAGGCCATGATACAAGCTTGGGAGCACCCACAGTTAGGAGACTCAGGAACATGGCAAGTCAGCAAAGGAATAAACGAGGGTTCAGCAGGGAAGAACCACTGAGAAGGAATAAAATCCCCTGACAAAGCATCGCGGAAATCAGCAAAGTCTTGGGAAGGGGTATCCTAAAGAGGAAGGAAGGGTCAGTTGTGCCAAATGCCTACACAGGAAGCTTAGCTGGTGTCAAGCACGATTATTATAGAAAGTGAGTAATTCCTTAAAATGCCACCTTCCAACCTGCCAGCTGTCCTGTGGGAATGTGACACATCATCTGCAGTTCTGATTTAATAAGAATGACACCAACATTTAGCAAACATAGAAACAGGAAAAATGCTGCCAACATCGTGTAGCACATCCCTAAACACCAGTGATAAAGACTGTCTCCACATGCTGTGTCATCCGGCCCTGACAGCTCCATGAATCACTGCATGGGAGTCTATGCATGGTGTGTCGCCTCAGAGGGAGGAAAACAGCCCCGCTTATGCTCCAAGGAGGCACTACCTTTGATCTTTTTTTTTTTTTTTTTTCAGTTCTTCACTGGTGCAGTATTTTGTTCTATTTGATTGCAACATGTAAATATTATCACCATATCTTCCTTTATTAGTGACAGTATTTTTTCCTACAAAAGACTGAAGCAGAAGGAAATAAAACACAACTTCAGTTTCAGGAAATCTTCTAGTGGGGGATTTTAAGAAAGGATTAGGAAACAATTGTCCCCCTGGAAAATCTGGGGACAAGATCCAACACTTGTTTTGCTTACCTCTATCCCCCAACTACTCATGGCTTGGCATTTATACGTATAAAAATAGCAGTCATTGTGCAACACCTTTCCCATTTCTGGTAACATACCACAGTCAAGGCCATAAGAGATCAAACGGTTGAACCTCGTAGAACTGGTGGTAATTTTCAAGCAGAGCCACAACTCACATTCAACTCAACACAACTCATGCGGCAGGCACTCAACAAGTGTTTGATGAATGAAGGTGTAAATGATTGCATGATGACTGAGACACTTCTTGTGTAGGTATGTGGCTTTTTTTTACAATTAGAGGATGAATCACTATATTTAAAACAGAGGTAAAGAACTGTCAGAGATACTACCTGCTATGAAGACACAGCCTATTAGATATTGATGATGTTTCATTGCTAGAAAAAGCTTCACCTACCTATTAGCAGCCACAGAATCAGGGCTTCTGTGGATAATGATCTCTGATATGTCACATCCATTTGTGAAATATGAACACAAAGTTGATTAACAAATATATTTGTGAGTGCCTACTTACAGTTTAACATTATGGAAAGCACAGTGGGAGACAGAAGTAGAAACAATGGCTGCTGCCATACGGATGGGCACCATCTACGCAGGAAGGAAGACCATGACGCAGGCTTCTTACTCTCATTCTGAAACAGGGAGCAGTACCAACAGTCTTGCATGTGCACATGCTATTGAGGTCTGGTTATCAGCATCTGGTAATTCTGAACTCATAAAATAGAATGGTGTATAAATGTGTTGAAATTCAATTAAAAAAAATCTTCAAAGATTCTTACTTATCCCTCAACCATGGCTCCCTAAAACAGGTTTAACTATTTTAGATTGATTTTAGAGCTCTACTTCACTTAATTGATCACTATTTAGGAAAATATCAAATTATCTGACCGATGTGGCCATGGTTCATTTAGTAATAGAAAAATTACACATTTTTTTCACTGAAGGATTAAGTAAATACACATTTTTAAGCAAGATTTCTCCTTTTGGGAAGCTTTTACTCACCTCTAGGCTCCAATCCACTTTTAATCCTGGTGCAGACTAACTATTAATAACAAATACTTATTTATCCTGAGCTTTAGCAGCTAGTCTTGGTTCACCTTGAGTTGAAACTTGAATTTCTCTGAATATGTCAAGAAATATCTCTCTTCTTTGCCCCAATGTCTATTCAAACAACAGTTTTCTCTTTTAGTTTAATTGCTGGTTTCTTATAGAAAGTATAAGCATTCCCTCATCTATTTATAATATTTTCCCCATATTTTAAACTTTCCCATGACTTCTCACTGACCCACATTTCACATTAGTTCAGTTAAACATAGATTGCTTCTAGTATATACTTTGATATGATTAATAACTGAAATTGAGACCAGATATTACTTGTGTCAATGTTGGCACCATGCTCAATTATAAGCTCCCAGTTCTTTTTCTTTTTTCATTATAGATTTCTAAACTAACAAAATGGATACTTGTTTAAAGTTTGAAGGATTTCAAGACATACATTGAAATAACTGTCAGATATGTCAGCGCACTTTGCAACAAAATCAATTTTACAGTGTTCATACTCAGTTGCAAAGCAAGGCACACTGCCACTTTGACTACCTGCCTAGTGTGGTCAATGCCAAATGACTTGCCTCACAGCCACACCACATAAAGCCTGTTATCCAAAGCGTGTCAATCAACCAGCTCAACTTGTAATTGCAAAATATGACCCGTTTCATTACTGTCCAGCAAAGATGAGTTACAGAATGAGAAAGATGAGTTAAAAATGCAAATTGGGAAATTTAAAGCTGCAAAGCTTCTAAAATTTGTAGACATACCAAAACCACATTCCTTCTCTTCTTTACCATATCACCCTAGAATCAGTGGAAGACATGAGGACCACAGCTCACAACTTCACACCCTAGGAGTGAAGGGCAGCTATGGCCAGAGAAAGCACTGAGGTGAAACAACTGAGAATAGTAACTGGGGAAGGAAACTTTAAATAAAATACGCATTGTTAATTGAGAGTCATAGAGAACCCTTTGCATTTAAAACTTTTCCTAGAAATTATAACAACTGTCCATTACTTTAAATAAACCATTGTATTTTTTAAATATTTTACTAAATAAAAAGACATATTAATAGAATCCTTTGATTGTTACAGCCCTGGGGACCCATATAGATGCCACAGTCCTTGATAGGTATCCTTATTGGCATACTTACAAACAATTAAAATACAGCATGTACTCTCCCCCTCACTATTTGTACTCCAGCTATGGCGGAATCCTTCTATTTCCCTGAAATTTCTAGATACTTTCTTATTTCTTCAAACTGTTTCATCTGCATGTGATATAATTTCTCTACCTCAGCCCTACTTCTCCTGTTGAGTCTTAACTCAACTGAAATGTCCCATCTTCACTGAGACTTCCCACTTCCCAAACTCCTTTGGGCTCCCCTGCCCTGAGCTCCTTCAGAAACTACTTCTTTCCTTCGTCTGTCTTTACTGCAGCAGTTACGAAGATCTCCAGTACAACAGCATTGCCAGCACCTTACACAATGCCCAGCACATGGCAAGAAATAAATATATGCTGAATTAGTAAATGAAAGTATGACATGAATGGTAAAAAGTCATCATAGTATATCACTGAAATGGTTCCATACAGCCCAAACATATACATCCAGTCCCCTGGTTACAGATGATCAGAATTATGGTGTTCCACATTTACAATCAGGCTCTCGAGGCCCCTCATGAGGATAATTTACAATTAAATAATTAAATTAAAACTTCAGGAACTAATTTCTTCCACGCATGTAAACAAACCTCACTGTGCAGGTGGTTGGTGCAGCGTGTTTACGCTGACGACTAGTCTTATAGATAGATGGAGAAGCAGCCGATAGAAACGCAAGAACATGGAGAATCAGAAGATCCAGAGGCAAAAACGTTTGTGACAAAAGAATGAGCTGAAGCCGCCATCGCACTGAAGCAGGGTGTGCTGAGCTCGAGGAGCAGGATCCTGACACTGAGCGGTTTGCAAAGGTTTACCGTGCAGTTAGACAGAACTTCAGCTGCTACAAGGCCATTTATGGTGAAAAACAGAAAAAGGCTGTGCAAACAACCTAGATACCTTTTTCAAGAAACTGACTTCAGTGGTGAGGTCCCTCCTCCAGCACCAGACCCAAACCCTGGTTCCCCAGCTCCCGCTCCAGCCTCTCCAGCACCGTCTCCCATCACCTTCCATCAATGTCAGCTGCCTTCTCGCCGCAAAAACGCCCCTCCCAGTGAGCAAGACACTGTGCAACATTAGCTGGGTGTTAACCTGTGATATTCTTTTTTGAAATTCCTCCTATCTCCTATCTAAACTTCTCGTGTGAGTTTGTTTTTATGTTCTGCTTGAATTGAAAGAGCACAATAGTTTCTATAACTTATTGTTACAGTACAGGAGCATTATTATAATATTATTACAGTATTACATGGTATTATTATTACCACATATGAGCCATTATAGTATTATTATTATTATTATTACCATATATACACTGTTCATGAGGGTATGAGTTATATACAAATTCGACCTAAAGATGTTCTTAGGAATGGATCTTGTCTATAACCTGGGGAATGTCTATACTACATTTGATTATAGATAATGCATCAAGGCAATGAATTTTCATGGCATAAGAACACCACCAAATCACAGTACTTGGAAAAAAGTGAGAGAGAGAGGGAAAGAGGCCAAACATAGAGAAAACATCTGTATTATATTTTTTAAATAATTTAATTGACAAATTAAAATGGTATATACTTATGGTGTGAAAAATACAAAAGTAGGAAACAATATTCACTAATTAAAGGAAAGAAAAAAAATGATCGTCACGATTTCAGAGGTTTTAGAATTGAAGAGGGAATTAGACTCACCTGCCAGGTGATTTTGGGAGACATAATTAAGGACATAACAACTCTGCACAACAGGTCCCATCTTGCTGTGTGGTCCCCACACACCAGGGGTGGCCCCGCTGGCCCCTGTGTGCAGAAGGCTCACACCACCCAGCCTCTCTTCACTTCTCAGCTGCCACACTGTCCCACAAATACCAGAAGTTCTCTTTTGTCTTAATATTGCTTCCTAAATGCAATTTTTTTTGGTCAAACTATTTTAGTCAGTCTACTATCCAACAGAATTTTTCAATCTTTAGAGGTCAAAAATCTCTGTGGAAATCTGATGAAATCAGACTTCTTCACAGGAAAAAAAATGTACATATACATGTACCGTGCCCCCTCCAACAAGTTTGCATATCATTTCAAAGGCTTGTAGAGTAGGCTCAGAATGGATGTTAAGTGAGTATGCATTGGTATGCTAAGAATGCCCATGACACATGGCCAGGGTCCATGCCACAGTGTATATTCAGATTGGGCAGTGCCCACAAAAAATCCGTTGATAAATACTTTGAAGAACATCCTTGTCTGGGAACATGAACGCTGACCTGGACAGTAGCAGTATAAAATCAATGGCACTGCTCCATCTATGACGACACCATCATACAAGGAAGCCACATGGTACATATTGTATGGAATTTAGATTTTACAACCAGGAAGGCCAGAGTTTGAATGCTGGTTTTACTACTCACTTGCTGTGTGATATAAGGACACTTATTTATCTTTCAGTTCTTAAATTTTCTCATCTGTAAAATTAAAAATGTCTATTCATTCACCCATTGATTCAACAAATATCTGGGGAGAACCTATTATATACGAGGCCCCATATGGGTTGGGCTAGGCAAGGTGCTCACGCCATGGTCTCTGCTTTCAGCATCATGGACCAGTCAAGGGGGGAAGACTTGCACACTGACATCTCTGGTACGTGGTGATAAGTTAACTGATTATAAAAGACTTATAGACAACATGCTGTGAGAGCTCTTAGGATAAAAATCCTCAATTGTCATAGAGTTGCATAAAGGATTATATGAAAGGTATCTATTAAGTGTCTCCATGGAACCTCATCAAACAGATGATATGATGATGATTATGCTGAAATGTTTATCGTTTAGATAATGTTCTTTGCAACCTAAGGCATCCTCTTTTGGTCTAGGGTACCCAAGTTCAAAATTCCTTTCCTGAAATTTGTATTTCATTCATAATCATTTCTATTTCAAAATCTATCCTTCCCCTGAAAATCACAACATCCCATGGCATTCATTAATTATGGGGCAATTCCCACAACCAAGATGTACTCTGTCTTGAACACTTGGAACCTTTAGAAAAACTTTTACAGGTTCAGCTCAATGATCATTTATGGAGAATGTATTAAATACTAGGCACTATATACACAGGAACTTTATGAATATCACGTTATCACACACTGTAAACAGAAGCCAGAGGAGCCATAACCTCAAAGGAGAAAGAGAAAGTTTTTATAGAGCAAATAACATCTAAAATACCAACCAGAATATCCAGGAATGCAATAATGGCCAAATGAATTTTAGTTGTATAATGTTCTTTCTTTCACATTGTTTCATAGCAAACATTTCTAGCTTTCTGTAAAAATGCAGCCAATGATGAAAAGCAACATCTATTATCCTAGTTTATACTAGTAACTCAATTTCCCTGAGGACTGCTATGGATATGGAAGGGGTTTGCGACTGAATTAACAAAGCTATTTGGATAACAGTTGAAATAAGATTCAGGAATGAAATAATGTGTCTATAAATCTTTTTCTGTGTCTGTAAGTTCTGCAATCCCTTGAGCTACTTTCTTGGTACCTGGAGGAGAAAATGATTATTTTAATTTTAAAAAGCCAGTAGGTAAAAACATATGCTGAGACAGAAACAAAACTTAAATTTTTTCAAAGATACTTAATATATTTTAGACATAAAAATATCACAAGTTTTTTTGCACTGCTAATCTCCTAATAAAGACCTAAAGAAAAAGGAGAATTAAAAAAATATCTATTCATTCATCCATCCAACAAATATTTGAGGAGAACCTATTATATACAAGGCCGCATATGGGTTGGGCTAGGCAAGGTGCTTATGCCATGGTGTCTGTGTCAACATCATAGAATGGTCCAGGAGGGAAAGAAGACTTGCACCAACATCCCTGATACATGGTGATACATTAACTGATTATAAAAGACTTACAGATAACATGCTATGAGAGCTCATGGGATGAAACATTACATATGGCTGGGTTTAGTTATTGAAGGACTAGGTTTGGGTTAAGCCTTGAGGATGGGAAGGAGTGAACATGCAGAGAGGCACTCTCTTATGCAGTGAGAACCTAATGGTTCCACAGGTGACAGATGTTGCTGAGAAGTGACTGATATTAAACTCTGGGAAGGAAGAGCGGAAAGGCAAGCTGCTGTTGGACTGCAGAATTCATACTCTGGATCGTGGAAACTGGGCTCAATTCAGGAAATAAGTGAGGCCAGTGGAAGAATATGGACAGAGGCACTTTGAGGACAAAGCCACAATTTACACACCTCACATCCTCAGTGTCTGTATAGTGCCTGACATATGCTCAATGCTAAATAAAAATATGATCCATAAAATGACCAGGGCTTCACCTCAAAACCTGGATGGGGTATACATAAGAGGCAGCCAGGCATGCCATTCAATGCTCTACCATTTAGAGTTTCTTCCTAATAATTTGCATGACCTTGGGTACATACATTATCTTGTCTGAGATACACTATTTCCAACTAGAAGATGAAAATAATTACCATCTTATCTAACATGGGATATTTGTGAGGCTCAAACAATCCTCACTGAGGAAATGTATTGGAATAATAATGACATTGTTAGTAGCACTAAGGAGATCAGTATGCCATCTACTAACAGCCAAACAAAAGGTGGTGATCACCTGAAGTGGAAATGGAGAGGTAGGGATTGAGAGATGGTAGTGTGAGGGGCAGTTCTTAAGTTAAAGATAAAAGGACTGGATGTGTAGGCGAGGATTAGGGCATAGCCACCTCTGATATCTACTCTGATGAGTGCCATGGTCAAAAATAAAGCAGAGTAATGGGGTGATGTGTTACAAAAGGGTGGTCAGGGAAACCATCTCATTTGAGATGAGAATTAAAGGAATGAAAGCTTTCCAGGCAGACAGGACAGAAAGCGCAAAGGCCCAGACGCTTGAGCTCAGTAACAGTGTCGAGGGAACAGTGGAAGCCCATTTGGCTAGAGTGCCGTGACAAATTGGGAGTAGGAGAACCCGTGCTTGCAGAGACTGCTGCAGGTCAGACTAGCAGGCGCTGGGGGCCACAGTGAAGACTTTGGGTTTTACCGTGAATGGATGGGCAGGTACTGAATAACTTGGACATGTCTGACATAAGCGTTAGAGGGATCACTGTACCTCTGTGTGAAGAACAAGCTGAGAAAATTCTAAAGGTTGAAGAGCAGAAGGAAAAAGACCAGTCAGGAGGCTAATGCATCAAGACTCTGTGAGGGATGATGGTGTTTTTGACTAGAGGGTGGAAGTGAAGGATACGCACAAAGTGATCAGATTCAGGATTTAGCTGGAGGTGGAGTTGATGGGACCATTGATGGATCAGGTGGGGGCCTATGTGAGAAAGAAAGGAATCAGACACGACTCAAGATATTTGTCCTTAGCGACTGAGTGAAGGGTGGTGCTGCACTCTGGAATAATGGTCTCTTGCGGGAAGGGCAGAGTTGGCAGGGAGTGTTCTGAGTTCTCTTTGGGACATGTAATACCTGAGATATTCCTCCCCATCCCACTATTCCGTGGGTGCTGAATACGTTAATACAAGATTAGTGTAAGGGAGAGATACAGGGCTGGAGATATCAATGCTGTGGTCATCACTGTATAATTGTATAACGAGAAATGATAGAAAAAAGTTGGAGGACTGGACCCAGATGCTCAATTCTGAGGTTGGGAAGATGAGGAAGAGTCAGCAAGGAAACGAAGGAGAAGTGGCCCATGTGATAGGTGTGCAATCAGAAGACTTTGGTGTCCCAGAAGTCATGAAAGAAAATGATCAATACATTTGGGGATGTGAGGATCATTGGAGGCCTTGAAAAGAGTGATAGGAATGAATGAAAGACAAGGATGAGACGTAAGAAAGGAGAGATGCTGAGTCTAGATTTTTTTTGAGGACTTTCAGTAGAAAAAGGAAGAGAGAATTAGGGATAGATGGTCAGTGTGAAAAAATATAAAGAGTTATTTACTAAATCACATGTTAATTTGGGAGATATTAATAGTACAGCAAGTTTCTGTCTGATATGAATGAATTACTCAGTATATGTTATCCTATTTAATATCTAGATACCTATGAGGAAGGTATTATTATTGTTTTGCATATGAGAAAATGGATTTGCAAGGGAGACAGATTGCCCAAGACAGCATGTCAGTTGGCAATGCTGAGAAGGAATTTCAGCTCAAGTAAATTCTAAGCAGGAACTTCAGACTATCGGAGCACACATACACAGTGTCAATAAAGTTATTTTTACCTCATGTCTATAAGGCAAGATTAGATTTAGGGTAGCGAAGGGAGTACCAGAATTTGGGCTAAAGGAGAAATCTCTAAATCCTTTATTAGTTGGATAACCTTGTTTTATTTTGTTTATTTGTTAGTTATTTGGTTGTTTGCTTGTTTTATAATTTACAGATTTAACAGAACATCAAGTATTTGCCAGATACATGCACAGAACATTTCAGAACTAGGGAGGTAGCTCCAAGTTACAGAAGAGACAGAGTGAAATGAATGTGCCCAGACACTTGAAGGACATGAAATTTATTTAACTAGAATGTCTGAGTAGGAATAAATGAAGGCAGAGGAAGTTGAAAAATCTTGGATCATCTAGTTAAAGGCTTTGAAGCAAAGAGTGAGGATTTAGACCTGCTTCTCTTTCAGAGTGAAAGCTACTCTGAGATCAAAGCCATAGGTGAAAAGAAAGGTTGACAGCAGCATTGAGAATTGATTGGAAAAAGTTTTTGATGGAAGCAGGGAGTGCCAAAAAGAAAGAGTGGATGTCAGCTCATTCTCCTGGTAAGTAATTACAATAATGACCCTATGCTAGTACCGTTAAAATCTAAAGATTAGAATCCATTATTACAACAAAGCTATTTTTACATGAGAGAAAATTCCAAGTTTTAATAGAAAATGTTCATACTGAAACTATGACAACCTAATTATTGCTAGTACTTTTAACAAAAAATATACATATGTTATTATAGCAAAAATCTGTTGCTACAACTGGGTAATAACTCACGGTACATTCTACCTCACTGACGGCATGCTAGTAGCATCACATTTTGCATAAAGAAATTCCATCTACATCATGAAAATATATTATTTTTTACAAATAATAAAATAGTATTGGTTAAAGGTACCTAAATAATTTTTACTTTTATTCCAGATTAGTTGT
>CM052441.1:4695835-4711662 GCA_028533085.1 Varecia variegata | reverse complement strand
ATTCAATTCTTTTTGAATCGGCCTGTGTAAGGCTTGGGTTGCTAAACTCTACTTTGTATAAATGTTGCCTCATTTATTTACTTGGTGCAAATAATACACTACTAAGCAATACGTTTTGGCTTCTGAGCCATCAGTTATGGGTTTAAATGTGGACTCTAGAAGTCATCAGCTATGTAATTTGGGGCAAGTTAATTAAACTTCCAAGGACTAAGTTTCCTCATTTCTTAAAATGAGGACTATATATCTCTTAGGATTGTTGAGAAGATGACATAGGGTGACATTTGTGACGTGTTCATTAAATGGTAACCTCTGTTTTCATCATCGTCACTGTGATCTACTGAATTGCTAATTTTAGCTCTAAATACAGGAACCCTTAAGTGGAAAAGTCCCAAGTCATTTATGTACTTATTACTTCAGGGAATTAATTCCAACTCACAAAGCAAGGGCTTGAGCTTACTGTTTGTAGCTACTTGCCTAAATGTGAAACATGGGGGATGCCCCTTCATGGAACAACATGGATGACTTCAAAAGAAAGCAATGGAATCAAAAATTATTGACCTGTCTACTTTGCATATAAGTATATCAAAATTTAAAAATAAATATATAATAATTTTATTGATCAAGTCTTCAGAGGAGTAGTGCAGAGAAAAGAGTAAAAATGTATGGAAAAAGGGTTTATCTATCAAGTCTCTCGTTTTTTTGTAAGAGTTTAAATGCAACACTCAAGCCATTCTAATTAAAACACAGTAACATGACTGCCATAGAAAAATCATTTTTTAAAAGCCCTGAGCTTCAGGTGGCTTACGTCTTTAAATAAATGATTTTATTTCCAATGAATTTGTAAATATGGTTAGGAATAGATAAGAATATTATTGTGTTGCATAGGCTTTGAAATCAAACAAACGCAGGCTGAAAACTTGACTTGCCATTTACCATATCAATGATCTTGGGAAAGTTACTCAAATTTTCTCAGAGTCAGTGTCCTTATATGTAAAATAAAGACAATTATTAGTATCTATTTCAGAGAATAGCTGTAGAAATTACAGAAAGCAGACAAAGTACCTGAAACTATACCTGAAACTTGCAGTTCTATACTTGATTAACAGCTATGGAAATTGCCCTCCCACTATAAACAACTAGGGAAACAACTGGTTTTTGCCTGTCCTAGTCTGTTTTTTGCTGCCATAACAGAATCCCTGACACAGGGTAATTTATAATGAACAGAAACTAATTGGCTCACAATTCTGGAGGCTGAGAAGTCCAGTATCAAGGCACTGGTATCTGGCAGGGGCCTTCCTGCTATGTCACAACACGGTGGAAGGTGTCACATAGCAGAGGGCAAGAGAGAGAGAGGGAAAAGGAGACCAAACTTGCTCTCTTATAACAAATCTACTCCTGAGATAACAAACCTACTCTAAGACATTAGGCCTCTGAAGACCCTAAGAGGCCTAATCACCTCTTAAATATCCCACCTCTTAATATTTGTACAATGGCAATTAAATCTCAAATGAGTTTTGGAGGGGACAACCATTCAAACCACAGCATGTGTGTATATGTATGTGTATAAATTATGTATATTACAGAAATTATAGAAATTACATATATTATAATATACATAATGTACCACAATTAGTGCAGGACTGTGATCCCAACAAATAGGGAACATGCAAAGATTTGACCGAGCTAACTACCTGCAGAATTTGAGACTATAGCAGAGGGAAGGTAAAACCAAACAAAGCCTCAAAGTCTCAATTAATTGGGGAGATGGAAATCAAGTCTAGGAAGCTAGAATTTGCAGGACAGAATGCCTAAGAGAAGTAAGCTGCACAGAGAGAGTTCTGAAAATTTGCAAAGAGGCTACCTTGAATCTATCGCTAAATATTAATATTTTTTTATTAATATTTTCTCTCTACATGCATGGAGTTAACAATTTTCAAAGCTCACGCATAGCTGGGATAGTCTGTATTCCCACCAGAGTGGAGAGACCTTATGATACATGAGGCATCTTGCAGAGTCTTTAGAGGCTACTGTCATTCATCGTAGTGGGGCTAAATTACCCATCAAGTTATGGCTCTCCTGGAACCCTCCGGCAAAGGTTAAGAGCAAGCCTCGAAAGGATCAGCTTGATCTCAAATATATCTTAACTGCTGCCTGTATAAAGACAAACATTCTTTAATGAAATATTACAAAACCGGCACCTAACAAGATAAAATTCAGAATGTCTGGAATCCAGTAAAACACTACTAGGGGTGCAAAGAAGCAGAAGAACATGAACCATACCCAGGAGAAAAATTAGTCACTTGAAAAAGATCCAGAAATGACAGAAATGATGCACTTAGCAGGCAAGAATATTTAGGTACTATTACAAACATGCTCCAGATGTCCAAGAAAGTAGAAGAAATCATGATCATGATGAGGAGAGAAAAGAGAGTTGAGAAGTCCCAAATAGGACATATGGAGAAGAAAAATACAATATCTTAAATAAACACACATTGGAGGGATTAACAACTGATTAGATAATGCAGGGAAAAAGAAAGTAGTGAATTGAAGAAACAGCAAGAGAAACTATCCATGACTAACCTCACAGAGAAAAAATGGACAGAATATCAGTGAGCTGTGGGACAATACCAAGTGGTCCAACATAGGTGAAACTGGGGTTGCCCATTCATGCATGGAGGTAACGAGGACAGATAAAGCAAGGTGGAGAAATTGTACAAGTTTGGAGGTGACTAAAAGATGATGTAGGAGAGGGATAGTGAGAGCTGAGAATGAGGGAAGAGATGATTGATGCCTTCAGTCCATCCTGGACACACAGAGATGGGTCATTACCCCCGAAAAAGAAGTAAAGTATTGAAATTCAATTTCATCCAATGCTGGGAAACGTATTTTTATTCCTACATACATCATACCTTTTGCTGTCACTTTTAATTGGGTGGGGGAAGAAGTCTAATGAAGGCCACCACGTCTCTGGCATCATCAGTGGTGTTGCCTTGGTGTTCATGTTAAGACCCTTAATTTACCTTATCACAGTCATGAGTCCTTTGTGGAATGAAATTGGTATATAAATAATTACTTTTTAGAGTAAAATGTCTACAAAAATATAAAGCATTCCCTTGAAGGGAAGACACCTGTGGAGGCACAGAAAGAACTGTAAAATCCACTAAGCAGTGAAGTGACACAAAGGGTCCAATACAGGCGTAGGGAGCAGACAACTCCGAACAGAGGCTTAGGGCAGAACGGAGGTAGGAAAGGCCCAGGCAGGACAAAGAGCATCGCCGTTCAGTGCTGTGAACCACACAGGTAGCATCCTCCACATCCCCACGGGGATCTCTACACGTGGGCCGTGGTGATCAGCTCGTCTCACATCAGCTTTGGGAATGACAAATTATTTTCCCATCTAGCTGTGGACTCACGCGTAGAGAAAATTGGGCGCAATAAAGAAGAAATGTGCATCTGCCTCAGAGGACATTAGTAAAAAGTGTAAAAACATTCCCAGACCCATACATAGGAATAACATGAAATATTCCTGGGTACAAATTGCTCTGAAGTGTCCCACTCCAGAGAAGAGAAAGTGCCTGCAGGCCTGCTGTGAGTTGTTTTAAGCATTATGAATCTGCCAGGATTCTGAATAAATGCTACTTAGTACAGATATATTTTTTACCAGTTAATGTCACCAATATCTTCATTTATTAAAAAGGGACTTTGCAAGATATTTTGGGGGAAGATGTTGAGTATTAGAATGATTTTAAGTCACTGAACAATTCTGCGAAAACAGTTCAGCAAGATTAGCTTTTAGAATAAAATATTTTGAACAATTTGGGATTTCATCATGATTCAGTTTTTACACTCCAAAATTCATCAACTTCCTTCTATCTTCTTGTTTAAAATTATAATTTCTAAGCCTAAGAACCAGGATTTCCTTTCTAACCTTGTGTTTCTCATGTAATTTAGAAAAAAAAAAAAAACAGAAATTGAGAAACGTATTATGACAGGTAATCATTTGCAAACACACGACTTTCTCAACACCTGCCATGTTCAGCTTCGTCTTATAGCATCTATCTTGGCAATATAAACTGTGCTTGGCTGCAGAGGTGTGCGGTGCTGTACAGTGAAGAAAAGCAATCATGACAACTGAAAAATAAAGCACAATGTGAGAGTGTGTATGTGTGTTTGTGTGTGTGGGGTTCAGAAAAGAGAAGCGCTCTGCTTTTCCAGCTTTCTTTCAAAGGGGAATGGTGTTATTTGGGTTGGCTTCCTTGTTTCCTTTTGCGGCAAAGCAATACCACTAGAGGAAAGAGACAACTGTCACATCTCTGAGGGTTGCCAGACAACCTCAAACCAGTCCAAAAGGAGCTCCCCTCACCAGTTCCATAAAAGAAAGCAATTTAATCCAGCACATGCAGATGGATTGTGTCAGTAATATTTACTATTATAAAAGCCATGGTTTTCTAAATAAGAGCCTATGTTACATTAATTTTTTAAAGCAGTAGCACAGGAATACTGCAAGATTATACATGAAATAGTGACTATTCAGAATGAAACTAGTGTACTCACATTTCCACAAACTCTGACTTTTATGCAATGTCCCAAAAATTCATTAAAATTTTTTGAAAATAAGAAGCCTTGTGGTTTTAAAAAAGATCTAGAATAAGCAGAACCCCAAAATGTGAAAGTATATACCTCAACCTTCAAAACCAAATCAAATTTACTTCTTTATTTCTCAATGGGCTTTGGTAAATCAAGTTAAATATATTTTGAATCCTTCAACAGTGCAATGTGTAGTTAAGTGTATTCAAAGAAATACTCTAGTTAAGCCTAGTATACTCACTTGTCTTACCATTCAATTAACATTAATATTAATCATTTGGATTTCAACATGCTTTGTTTTATTGATTACATATTTTAGGATAACACAAAAATGAAATGAAACATACTTGATGTGTAGGCAATGAATATAAACGGCCTGTGGCAATCACTATTGGTAACAGAGAAACTCAAAAAGCATCCAGACAATTTAAAAATGAATATATGGCATTGCTGCCTAGTATATTTTGCCTAAATGATGTATACTGCAGGGAAGTGGGAGGAGCAACAGGGCGTGGGGCACATGGCATTAACACGCAGGAAGAACAGGCATAACAAATTTTCTGCCCTTCATCTCATTAGATGGAAGTAGCCTCTTTCCCTAGAGGGTCTTAACAGTCAATTATTTGTGTGTTATCTGGTCTGAAAATAGCACACCCAGACTAGATGATCACCAAATCCTTCCCATAAATGCAGTTTGTAATGCATCACAGTAGAGCTGTCAGTTTAATTATTTTGACCAATTTAAACAGTCAGTTCAGCCAATTGTACACAAACACATGACCACATATATTAATAGACATGCATAAGCTACTTAAATAATTTTAGTTCACAAAGGTCAGATATAAAATTGCAATAAATCTGAAAAATACCAACACAAGAGAAAATGAGAGTAGCCAATTAAGAAATGAAGAGAGGCCAGGCGTGGTGGCTCATGCCTGTAATCCTAGCACTCTGGGAGGCCAAGGCGGGAGGATTGCGCGAGGTCAGGAGTTCGAGACCAGCCTGAGCAAGAGCGAGACCCCATCTCTACTAAAAATAAAAAGAAATGATCTGGACAGCTAAAAATATATAGGAAAAAAATTAGCTGAGCATGGTGGCACATGCCTATAGTCCCAGCTACTCGGGAGGCTTGAGGTTGAGGCTTGAGGCTTGAGCCCAGGAGTTTGAGGTTGCTGTGAGCTAGGCTGACACCACGGCACTCTAGCCCAGGCAACAGAGTGAGACTCTGTCTCAAAAAAAAGAAAGAAAGAAATGAAGAGAAAAAAAGATGAAAATGCATAATAAAAAAGGATATCATAGTGGTTAAACGCACAAGCCCAGGTCATGGCCTCAGAGAAGCCCAGATGCTAATCCCGCTTGTACGACACAGATGGCAGTGCCGTGGTTAAGAGCGGGGATCCTGCCGTCAGACCTCCTGAAGCCTCGCCCTGTCTCTGCCAGGTACTAGGCAGGTGACCTTGGTCAAATGAGCTAACTCTCTGTGCATCAGTTTCTTCATCTGAAAAATGGAGATGGTAATCGCTCGTCTGTCGTAGGCTTGCCGTGAAGACTACATTAGTGAATGCTCATAATGGACTTAGCACTGTGACGGGAACACAGCAAGCGCTACGTGTCTGCTAACTAAGCAACCACGCTAACCCCTTGGATGTCTTACTGTGCAATATGGATAAGAACACCAATCCCGGCAGGTAGTTATGACCATTATTTGAGTTAATATTTGCACAGCAGTGCCCACAGTGACTGAAACCTGGCCAGCTTTCAATAAACATTAACAGTTATAATTAGTGCTATGGTAGTGAAGAGCTAAAATTCAGTAAGAACCTACTATGTGTCTGCGTCTGAAACTGTTCTAAGCACTTTATATTATGAATTCATTTTATCATAACAATATTTGAGGTAGACTTTATCATTATCTCCCTTATACCAATGGGAAATTGGAAATAGGTAAATAATCATGATAAATGCTCCTAGTCTGAGAAAAGGTACTAGAATTGAATATGAAAATTAGTTATGAAAGAAGTCAATAAACCTAATTAATTTACCCCAGCAATCCTTTCTTGACTTTTTTCTCCATTAATTCCCAATTTTGAGAATGAATTGGTCAAGATGATGTGCCATGTTGGCACTCAATACACAGCCAACGGCTCTAGGAGATGTTCTTTATTTATTCACACATGCAACAGTTACCGAACACCGTTGCAAAGGCTGCTAGTGCACCGTCCCACCAGCACACCGTCTGCCTCGGTGAGCACACAATACTACAGGTGGTCAAATGCCCACCCACAGCACTATATTCCCCAGCCTCCCTTGTAGCTAGAAGTAGTCATTGACTAATTCTGAATGAAATGTCAAGCAGAAAGTTATAATTATCCCTTGAATAAAAATGATAAAGACAGCAGGTACAAATATTTATCAGCTATTCTCCTTTCCTCTTCTTTCTTGGACTATGGATTTGATGGTAGATGCTCCATAGAACACCTGGATCCAAGAGGTGACCTTGAGGAAGAGCCATACGCTAAGGGCAATGGGGCAGAAAGGAGGAGAGAACTTGAGATCCTGGTTCTCAGTGTTGATGGACACTGGCTTTGCACTGCCTACCACCAGACTTCTACTAGAGAGAAAAACACATCTTTGTCATATTTAAGTCACTGCAAGTTTTGGTCCCTGTTCCTGGCAGCTGAATGCAATTCATGCTGATACAAGCATGCCATGTGAACTGGACAGCAAGGGCAAACAGGATAGACTTGAAGAAAACAAGACTGCAGAGAATTAAATGCAATAAGGTATATACATGTTATGTAAGAAGTAGTACAGGGTAAATTTCCATTTTCGGGGAGAAAAGTGTTTATTCCAGCCGTGTAGGTTTCTTAGAGGGGGTGAAGCTTGGATTGAGTCTTGAAAAATGAGAAGGCATTTCACTCAAGAAGGCAGGAGTGCGGGTGGGGGTGCAGCCATTCCAAGCAGAGAGAGCTCACGGAGAAATGAGTAACGTTAGGCGCCTCTGAATCCAACTGGTATTAGTCATTAGGGTCAAAAATATATAAGTTAGCACAAAGTGGTTGGCATATTTGATTGAATAAGACATTATAAAAATGATCTGGCTCATGTCAAGAAATCTACACATTCTGGGGAAGGAAGGAGCGGGTGACAGAGCCGGCCACCACAGCCTCTCCTCAACACGCAGGCGTGCAAGGCCCCATCTTGACCTTCTCCCATCCACACTTGGTTGAGGTTAACAAAGCACACTTTGAGAGAACTTTAAAGGCAACCTTTAGAAAAGTACAAATCTCCGATAAATTAATATTCTCTCATCATGATAAAAACAACATAAAATATGCAAGATGGATTTTAATATTCATGACTTACATCTTTCAAAAGATTGGGGAGCTATCAAATGTAATAAGATAACAAAAAAGCACTTTGTAGAGGTGTTCAAAGTACTTTGCAGCATTAATGAATTCTCATAACATCCTTGCAAGAAAGAAAGGAGGCAGAAATTAGTCACCGAAACTTACAGACAGGACTGAGGGCTGAAAGATGCTCTCAGGAGTCAATCTGGTCTAGCCGGATGGCGCCCCAAGCCTCCCTGGGCCCATCAACACTGGCTTCACCACAATGTCTGCAAGTAGCTGCCCACAGACAGTAGGATGTCATGTCACAGGCTCACCCTGGTCAACCTTTAACGTGCCGTAGCTCCACCACTGCAGAATATGCATAACTGGTTTACATAGTTCATTTAGGGCACTCTTGGCAGTTCCATGTGACTGCTGAGAACTGGACAAATTTTTATCTTGAAGTGAGTGTAAAAGCAAACAGCCTGAGTGTGCTGCCAGCCCTCACCGTGAGCTGCCGTACCAGTGGCATGTACCTGTCAACATTTCTCACCACTAACCCTGAACACAGGGATAGCTACCACCCACCTGGGCACCACACTGTAATATTTTTTATAGAGTTTTATCAACCCATTTATAATAATAATAAGGGTAAACATTTGTTAGCATATACTGCTGGGTATTTTTCTAAGTACTAACAAATTCAGTTGATTCATTTGCCCCTCACAATAAAGCTTATCAGCTCGACTTCTGAGAGGAAAGGACTGAGGCACAGCTAAGTAACCTGCCCAAGGACACACACTCAATGAGAAAGCAGGAGGCACACTCAGAACACCTGGTTTCTGTCTCCAAGCTCTTAATATTATTCCCTAGGAAATAATTTAGCCCCACCTCGGATTCCTTTTTCTTTTCTTACTGTGGTTTAGGTTCAATTAGGAGCTCCCTTCATTCCATTATATATTTGTCCTGTCTCAAATTTCCCAAAATGAGGACTATCATGTACATCCACTTTTGATGGAAATGTATCCTTTAAAAAAGTAATTTCCACTAACGTTTCTAAGAACATTTTCCAACATTTTATCATATGCTGTGCATAATTTGAATTTAATTTCTTGTATATGTCATTAAATATGAAATGTCCAATTTCAAATCAAAAGTTTAGTTTGTTATAATTCAAACAAGAAGTGGTTCAATTCATCAAAGTATGTGCCTACACTATCAACACAGTTTTGCCATCTTAATGGTAGCTTGTTCATGCCAGCAGTGAAGAAGCCTGGAGAGCGAGTGGTGATGAAATCGCGAAAGGTGTTTTCCACAGCTTTTGAGAACTGAGTATTTTTCCTTGCAAGAAGTGGTCCAAAGCCTGGAAGAAGTGGTAGTCAGTTGGTGCAAGGTCTGGCGACTGGGGTGGATGACCTAGAGTTTCCAAGTCCAGCTGCTGTACTTTGAGCAGCGTTGTTTGTGCGACATGTGGTCAAGCGTGGTCTTGCAAGAGGATTGGCCTGTCTCTATTGACCAATCTCGGCTGCTTCATTGCAAGCATCATCATCATTTCATCAAACTGGTTGCAGTAGAAATCCTCTGTAATAGACTGACCAGGTTTCATGAATCTATGGTGGATAGTATCAGCACTGGACCACCAAACAGACACCATTAGCTTTTTTGATGATTATTTTGTTTTGGACTGTGTTTTGGCACTTCATCTTTATCCAACCATTGCGCTGAATGCTTTCGATTAGCAAAAAGAATCTATTTTTCATCACATGTAACAACGTGGTGTAGAAATGATTCACCTTTATGTTGTGACAGCTGAGAAAGGCAAGCGTCAAGACTATTTCTTTTCTGATTCTCACTGAATTCAAGTGGTACCCATCTATCCAGCTTCTTTACCTTGCCGTTTGTTTCAAATGGTCTAATATTGTTGGAATAGTTATGTCAAACCTTGCTGCTAATTCATGCATAGGCTGAGATGGATTCGTGTCCACTAGAGCTTTCAGCTCATCATTATCCACCTTGGTCTCAGCTCACCCACATGGCTCATTTTCAAGATTAAAATCATCAAAATGGAACTTTTCAAACTATTGTTGTACTGTGCATTCATTAGTCACATCCTTCCCCAAACACTTTGTTGGTATTTTGAACTGTCTGCACTGCACTGGTTCCATGATAGAACTCGTATTTGAAAATAACATGAATTTTTGACTTATCCATGGTTTCACAAAAATTGCTCTAAAAATTCTGAAAGCTAATCACAAGCCAAACCTGTGTTTGAAAGACTGAGGGTGTACCTTCACACACACAAACATACGCACACAAAACCAAGACTGTCAAAGTGAATGTCAGAGATACCAGCTGTCAAACCTAGTACTTAAGGAAATCAGACATTTTACATTTAATAATTTTTACTTGTATAGTTTTTCACTAATTTGGTCTATGAATACCTGTGGATGCTTAACTGTGGCCTCTTTTCCATTCCACCCCTTTACATTCCATGTCCACTGGCTGATGTGCTGTGTCCTTGGCCTGGACACAACCCGCTTCTAGAGTCCCCCAAATGTCAGCTTAAACGTTTCCCCTCAGCATGGCCTTCACGAGGCTCCTTATCTAAAGTGCCCCATCATTCGCTTATCATCTCACATGGGTTATTTTCTCAGGGCTCTTATCTCAATTTCTGAATACTGTCCTTTGTTTTATGTCTCCCTCCTTCCATTCATGAATTTTTTTAAGTTCTTTGATGACAGGGATAATGTTTACTTCACTTTTCTCACTAGTGCCAATAACACTGCCTCGCACACAGTAGCTGATCGCGTTTTACTAAATGAACCAATACTCATGATTTCTTACAAGAAACAGTACTCAAGATAAGACCTGAAGGATGAGTAAGAGCTGTTGGGAAACACACGTTTGGACCACTTTCCTGAGTTCCTGATGCACACACATCACTGCCTTCAGGGCAGCCCTAGGGAACTGCCCATGTCCAAAGCCAATCTCACCTCCCTAGTGTCTAAAGCTGCTCTTTCCTGCCTTAATGAATGGATCATCGTACACTCAGCCAGACCAGAACCCAGCCACCCCACTGCCATCTTACCGTCAGTCCCCGCTCGGTCGGTGGCCATCTTGCCTGCTCCACTCCCACTGCGTGGACTTTTACAACATGGCTGCCCCCTTGTCTCTCCATGTTTCCACATTAAACTTTTGCTTTCACTGTGCTGAACCACTTCCAGTTTCCCAAACTCCACGGCTTCTCAGTGTCCGTGCTCTGTTGAGAGCTCTCTCTCCTTCTGTTTCTTATGCCCCTTTTATGCCTATTCAATATGGATAACCCCTTCTTCAGCATTCATGGCAGGGATTACTCTCTTTTAAAAATCTCCAATCGTACCACCCAGGCTGAGTTAGGTGGCTTTTCTTTCCAGCTCCATAAATTACATGCATGCTTCTTTTATCACACAGGTGACTCGATCATTCTTGCTGTCTCCACTTCGTCTTCAGCTCCATGTAAACTAAGCCAACGTCCTTCAACTCCTATCACCTGTGCCCAGCACAGTGGCTGATGCATTGTTGCACTCAAAGTTATTTCAAAGAAAGAACGGTAATTGTTCACATGGTAAAGATCACTTTATTAGACCGAGTGAAAGTTTCCAGATTATTATAAATGCAAGTGTAGAAGGAGATACAGGTTGGGAGAGACGAGACTTAACAAATAGATCAGTTGAATTAATCCTAGAAGTCAAGAACTGCAAATAATAATTTAATCATGATAATTTTTAAACAAAAATAGCTTTTGTTTAAAAAAATTTTAATTGTATACACAAGTAAATATAAGTAAAACTCAGTTCCTTCCCTCAGATTATAATGTCATTGGGGCAACAAATATGTCAAATAGCCATAAAATGAAGCAGAATTACAAAGAATTGTTAAATACAGCAACAAGGTATGTGCTATGAGAATACACAAGATAGAGCTATTGTTCTCCATTTGAATATTTCAAGGATAATACAAACACAATGACCCAATATACAATTATCATTTTATGCCTTCAACAGTCTACCTCCTGTATTCTCTATCTCATTTTATCTCACTCATGAATTCATTACTCAAATTGCAACATGTTGTCTTGGTCCTTTTCCCATTTGTCTATGATAAATCTAATTGAATAATGATGCCAGTGATAGTATGTGCCTTTTAAATTAATTAAAATATGCCATTTTTCATTAAGGTATAGTTTATATAAGCTAAAACTCATCCTTTACTAGTATATAGTTATGCAAATTTTGATAAATGAATACCATTGTATAACTACCATCAAAATCAAGGTATAGACAGTCCCATCACTCCCCACATTCCCTTGTGCTTCTTTGTATTCAACTCCTATCCCCACCTCCAGCCCCTGGTGGCTACTGATCTTACTGTCCCCATAGTTTTGCCCTTAATGTTTTAAGTATGGCTTGTTTCACATGGTAGATTGCATTTGAGATTAATCCATCTTGCAAGTATCCATAGTTCATTCCTCTTTATTACTGCTTAGTATTCCATTTTATAGGTGTATTGTGGTGTATTTATTCCTTCACCAGTTGAAAAACAATTAGTTTTTTTTCTGGTTTTGGTTATTACAAATAAAGTTACTTTATACATAGTGTATATGGTTTTGTGTGAAGAGAAGTTTTCCTTTCACTTGGGTAAATATCTAGGCGTGGGAATGTTGGGCTCAGCTGGTGAGTATATCTTTAAATGGCCATGCCACTTTGCATCCCTACCAGCAGTTCCAGTTGCTTCACATACTTGTTCGTTGTTGCTGTTTGATTTTTCCAGTTGCCATTGTAATAGTTGTATAGTGGTACCTCACTGTAGTTTTAATTTGCACTTCCATACTGACTAATGATATTGAATATCTTGTCATGTACTTACTTGATATCTTCATACGTTTGATGAGGTATCTAATAAAATCTTGTACACATTTTTCTTATTTTTGAGTCTTTGGAGTTCTTCATATATCATAGATAAAATCCTTTCTCAGACATGATTTGTGAATATTTTCTCTAGTCTTCAGCTTACCTTTTCATGATCTTAGTATTTCCTGAAGAGCAGTAGTTATTTTCACGGAGTCTAATGTATCTTTTAAAAAAATGGATTATGCTTTTTGGTGTCATAATCTAAAAAATCTTTGCCTAACCTAAGGTCACAAAAATATCCATCTATGTTTTCTTTTAGAAAAGTTTTACACTTTGAGGTATTATATTTAAGTCTATAATCCCTTTTGAGTTAATATTTGCACATAGTGCAAGAACTGCATCAAAGCTTTTCTTTTTTTGTATATGAATATCCAATCGTTCCAATATCTGGAGATATCTGTACCTGCATGTTCATTGCAGCATTATTCACAATAGGCAAGATATGAAACAACTCAATTCACCAACCGTAAATGAATAAAGAAAAAAACATACACACACACACACACAATGGATTGTTATCCAGCCTTTTTTAAAAAAGTAAATCTCACCATTTGCAATAACAGGGATGACCCTAGAGGATATTATGCTAAGTGAAATAAGCCAGTCACAGAAGGACAAATACTGCCTGATTCCACTTACATGAGGTATCTAACATAGTCAAACTCACAGAAGCAGAGAATAGAATGGTGGTTGCCAGGAGCTGTGGAAAGGAGGAAATGGGGAACTGTTGCTCAACAGGTATGAAGTTTCAATTATGCAAGATGAATAAGTTCTGGAAATCTACACAACATAGTACCCATTTATAGTTAATAATCCAATATTATGGTATTGTGCACTTTAAAATATGTAAAGACAATGTATTTCATGCTAAATGTCATTACCATGCCCGAAAAACAATAAACAAAAAAACACAAAGAACATACGAAAATTTGTAGAGGTGATGGATATGTTTAGTATTTCAATGTACTGATGATATCATGGGTATTACACATGTCCAAACCACCAACATTTGTACATTAAATATGTACAACTTTTGCATATAAATTATACCTCAATAAAGCTTATAAAAAATAAGCAAATACTTTTTAATTCAAAAAAAAAAACAGGACCCTCTTAAAAATTCTTATTGAAAGGTTTTATATAAATATATATGTATTAAAGAAAAATTTAGAGACTGCAGATAAAAAATAGAAAACAAAAATCGTAAGAGGCAGTGGTAACCAATTTTACGGCACAGATTTCCAGCGTTATTTTTAACACACAGACAGGCAACCGGAGATCTAGGGAGACTGAACAGCTCACCTTGAGTCACACAGCACACAGCAAGCAGCAGTGCTGAGAAGTGATCCAGGCAGTCTAAGGTCAGAGCTGCACTCCTAATCACATGACATTGCTAGTTCAAGATGTTAATAACAATAACCAGTGAGTAAAATTACTCATAAAGATTATATAGACAAAAAAAGATAAAAGGGAAAAGTACCATGGGTGAAACAGCCATCTACCCGGTCATCCGAACTAGAACGTTCACCATTCACCTTCATCCATTAACATTTCGCCAGTTACCGATTTCTGTTAATTTTACATTCTGAATATTTTTTAGGTACCTCCTTTCTATTAACTCATCACCATTTTATTTGAGGTCTCCATCTCCTAGAATATTCCAAGAGCATCTTAACTGTTCTTCAGTCTTCACAGCCCCCAGCAAGGGTTGCCAGATGAAATAAGGGAAGTTCAATTAAATTTGAATTTCAGATATACAACATATAATATTTTAGTACAGCCCAAATATTGCAGGGAACATACTTATACTAAAAAAATACTTGCTAGTTATCTGAGGTAGCAATTTAACATGGCATCCTGTATTATTGCTTGCTAAATCTGGCAACCCTTTTCCCAACTCTACCTTTTAGGGAAACCAGAGTGGCAGTAAAGAAGTGAACAAACAAAAAAATAAACACACCCTGATTTAGGATAACGGGCAATCATGGACAGCATCGTGGAAAATAATGCAATGATTTTGGGGAGTGCTTGAAGGATAAGTAGGTTTTAATCTGATGAAAGGAGAAATAGTAAAGGTAAAAATAAAATAAAACAAAACCTCATAATAAATTCTTTATGGATTTTTGTGTTATTGCTAAATAATGGTCGAGTTAGTACTTTTGATATGGTTTACTTGTAGTATATTTGCTATCAGAATAAATGTCTTTTCCTAGACGTTTGCATTACTGGAGCCAATTTTTATTAAGTAAACAGCAGCAAGGCTGTTTAAATATATATGTCCTATTTGACCACTGGCATCTCAAAAACAGCTTCCAGGTCAGTGGAAGTGCTTTTTGTTCTCCATAAAAGTCTATTATCCTATACTCCAAAGGGCTAAGGTGAATATATTATCTTGCAATCTTGGGTTTTAGCTCTGACTTGGCTATATTTCTATTATTCGTGGCATCCAGCTTTGTAGATAAATATACCCGAAAGGCAATAAACACTGACAGGCCTTGGTGAAAGAACCACATTTGCTCCTTTTTTCAATAAGACTTAAGGCTACAATTGAGTGAAAGTACGAGGAGAAACATAAAAGGACTAACACATTGAGAGACGAGGAGCATAGTACCAATTCATCATTTTTAGTTCTCAGAACTTAATCAAGTATTCAGGTTTTCACATGTAACTCCCATTGGTCATTTGTTTTTAATCACTAATTATAAGACAGAGCAGATTAAGTTTCCAATGAGGAAAAGTCCCTGTTGACTTCCTGTAGTCAAGGTATGCACTTGAACACAATTTGGAAAAGAAATTCTACTCTTCTGATGATGATGGGTAATAACTACTTTCAATTTTCCTTTTATGTGCGTAGACATAAAGCAATCCCCTTTATTCAGCTTTAAATTTTGCTGCTGTAAGCATTTAGCTGTCTAATAATGACCTGGATGTCAACAGTTCCTGCCAGTGTTCAAACAGA
>CM052441.1:4672695-4695335 GCA_028533085.1 Varecia variegata | reverse complement strand
ATTGGTGTTATTCCCAAATGTGCACTTAGGTGATGATCAGGGAAACCAATTTTCTGGTGAGTACATGTGGTGCTTATTTTTCCATTCTTGGGATGCTTCACTTAATAGAATGGGTTCCAACTCTATCCAGGAGAACCAAAGAGGTGTCGTATCAGCATTGTTTCTTATAGCTGAGTAATACTCCATGGTATACAAATACCACATTTTACTAATCCATTCATGGATTGATGGGCATTTGGGTTGTTTCCACATCTTAGCAATTGTGAATTGTGCTGCTATAAACATTTGGGTGCAGGTGTCTTTATTGTAGAATGACTTATGTTCTTATTTTTTTTTTTAAATTTCAGAATATTATGGGGGTGCAAACATGCAAACATGATCCACAAAAGAAACACTTTATAAATTGGCCTTTATCAAAATTAAAACCTTCTGCTCTTTGAAAGACACTGTTTAGGGAATGCAAAGGCAGGCCACAGACTGAGAGAACCTATTTGAAAATCATAAATCAGATAAAGGACTTGTATCCAGACTATATAGATAGTTCTCAAAACTCAATAAAAAGAAATTGAATCACTCAATAAAAAATAGGCAAAAGATTCAAACAGACATATTAGCAAATAAAATATATGGATGGAAAATAAGCACAAGAAAAGATGTTCAATATTATTAATCATTCAGAAGATGCATATCAAAATTCCAGAAAATGCAAATGAATCTATAATGACAGAAAACCAAACCATGGTTGACTAGGAATGCAGAGACTAGGAGAGCTAAAACTAAAGGATTACTAAATGGTAAGAGGAAACTTTTCTGTTTTGGGATATGTTAATTATCCTGATGGTATGGTTTCATGGGTATTTATGTATATATCAAAATGTATAAAAGCATACACTTTAAGCATGTGCAGTTAACTGCATGTCAATTGTATGTCAATAAAGCTGTAAAAATAATCACACTAGCAATAATCTACATTTTAAAGTTAATGAAATAATTTACCAGAAAGGGGGGTAGAGAGAGAGACAGAGAGAGAAAGAGAGAGAAGGGCCACATTAGAAAGAAAAAATACCTGTCTAAGCCATCTGGCTGTCCTGGGACTTAAGGGACTGTCCTTTAAGATGGTACTTTCTATCAAGTAGAGGTAATAAAAAGGACTAGGTACCCCTGAGCAGAAGTCACCATCATGATCCCTCCAGTATGTAGGACAAGGGCATCTCTGGACCCACTCAATTCAAGTTTGAGAGTGAATACACTGCTCCAACACTTAGGATCTTTCTTGGGTTTTAAAGAGAATCTGTATGAGAACAGTCTAGCTAAGATCAAGCACTTCTATAACATGTCAAAGCTCACGGGTTTATGCACAAAGACCAGCTATGGCCCGACCATGTGAGTGTTCTAGAGACCCCTGGAGAATCTGAGTCACAGCACAATCCTCTGGGAGGTATGAAGAGGACACTGGACCATGAGTCATGGCATCCTGCACCAACAGTCCCCAGGAAGAAGGCGGATGTATCACCTAATGCGAGCAGAATCTTATCCTCTCAAAGTACAGTTAGCACCCCCACCATCTGAGGTTTTGCTTTCTGCAGTTTCAGTTACCCGTAGCAAACTGTGGTCCAAAAAATATTAAATGGAAAATTCCAGAAATAAGCAATCATAAGTTTTATGATTCAGAGTAGCATGATGAATTAATTCTCACGCCATCCTGCCTGGAACATGAATCATCTCTTTGCCCAGCATATCCTTGCTGTAGACACTTCCTACCTGCTAGGCATTGACATCATCTGCTCCTGACATCCAACTATCAACATTGTCATGGCTGGATGATCCATGATCACCTGACCCTTCTGACCCATCACAAGGAGGTCAACAGTAGCCTGATGTTATGTCACGAGGCCTACGTCATCCACCTCACTTCATCTCATCAGGTAGGCATTTTATCATCTCATATCATCACAAGAAGCAGGGTGAGTTCAGTAAAATGATATATTTTGAGAGATAGAGAGACCACATTAGCATGACTTCTAGTACAGTATATTGTTATAACTGTTCTCTTTTATTATTAGTTATTGTTATTAATCTCTTACTATGCCTAATTTATAAATTAAAGGTAATCATGGTATGCATGTGCAGGAAAAGACATAGTACAGCCAGTCCTCCATAACCACAAGGTCTGCATCTGCAGATTCAACCAACCATAGATCAAAAATATTTGGAAAAATACCCCAAACAACAAAAAAGCAATAAAACAATTAATAAAAATATATAAACTTATTTGCATAGCATTTAAATTATATTAGGTATAATTAGTAATCTAAAGATGATTTAAAGTATACAGAAGGATGTGCGCAACTACTACACAATTTTACGTAAGGGGTCTGAGCATCCTTGCATTTTGGTATTCATGTGGACCCTGGGATGATTGTATATGTGGGGTCCAGGATCATCTGAAGTTTCAGGCATTCTCTGGGGGTCTTGGAACATATCCCTTGCAGATTGGGGGGCTACTGTAGTTGAGAAGCTTTGATTAAGTAGAAACAAAATTGTATTTAAAAATTCACTAATTCAACAAGTATGACTGAAATATAATTTGGAATATATTATTATCTCCATAAGACTTTTCTACCTCATATGCGAACACTTAACACACACAAAAAAGTAAGTACACAAACAATTCTTCCTAAGTCTTACTAACTTGCATTAAAGAAATATTCCTCATAGAACTAAAGTTCCTCTGAGATATTGCTATTCATCTATAATCTATCATTTCATAGAGTGAATACCCACTTAAAATTTCTAAAAGTGCTATGCACGTCTGGATTGTGAAGACAACTATGCCAATGTCTCTAACTTCCTCTGTATGTTGTACTACTTTCCATGTAGAAGAGGCTATCAATTTTATGTCTGTGTTAGGGAGAAGAATCATAGGACATTTCACCTACTAAATTGCATCCATTTGAGGAAAGGAAAATGGTAAACACATTTTCTCTATAAAGAATGCTAGTCCTCATTATTTCTCATTAACCAAATGCGATGTGTAACCAGCCACAAAGCCTGTAGCATTTTCCTAATAACTGTAGTTTCTAATCTGCATAGCATGCTGCTTCCTTTTAGCCAAAATGACATTCTTAAAATCCATAAATACTGGAGGTATAAAGAAGAAAAAGAAATTATAATGTGTGCCATGGCTTCTAGCCAGAGAAGAATAGAAACAGAGAAAAGGGAGAAACAGGTAGCGTGTCCCACAGATGAGTGATGAAAAGCATGCACAACAACCACCCCACTGACAATATGGGAACAGCCAGGAAATCATTCTTTTAAAAAATAGTTTTAAGCAGAACAATTATCTAGAAAAGGATCACAACACATTGCACTGCCCTGAGCAGCCCCATAAAGCAGTGTGATGCCTCTATAAAGCAAAGCTCAGTCCAATAGGGCTGTCAGGGGAAAACAGGAGTGAAAGAGAGGGAGTGCCATGCACATTTGTATCCGCTCTGCAACAATCCTGCCATCTCTCATGGTGCCCAGCGTGTCTCCTACAGCCACAACCCAGGAATTAGGTTCCGTGTGCATCTGCTCTGCAGCTATAGGCCTTAGACTCTAATTATACCAACTCCATTGCCCTGGAAGGACAGCTAACATTTAAGAATGCACACATGTGAAACTAAGACGAATATAAGGGCAGAGATGATTTATGTGAAAGGACATTTAAAGATGAATAAGTTATGTGAGGTTGAGAAAGTGTGCCCCTCTAGAGATAGATGAGGCTTTTGCTGAAGTATAGAACACCAGTTGTTGAAATGTTAGGTCAAATGAAGTAGAAATGTAATAGCTGTCATTTTACAATGGCCAAAAGGAATTTGCTAATTAGTATTTATCAAAGAAAGTTTTTGACTGGACAATTTTTGTACTTTTTATGTGTAGAATGTGACTATTATGCATGGGAATGTTCTAATATATTTGTTTCTATGGAATTTTCTTATGCAACAAAATAAATTTTTTAAAGAGTGCCATCATTTGGAATCCAGAAATTGCATATATATTGAAACGTTTATTACAATGAAGGATAGAAGAAAGGTTTGTGAGTTATACAACAATGTTAGAAGCCTATGTGCTATCAAAAATTTTCTAACCAAGTTTACTAGGACATACATTGAAGGGCTATTTCTACTAGAAAAATCACATTAATTTTTACACATAGTGATAGAAACTAAGGATTTTCCATGCAATGTCCATCTACTTTGAGAATTCTAAACCTTTATGTCAAAGATCCTGGAAAATCTACTAAATGTACCATGTCCAAACCAAAGTGGTCAATTATTACTAATGATATTTTTTATATACAGACACAGAATTATTTTGAATCTAGAGCCCAGAAGTAGACCTATACACATATGGTCATTTGATTTTCAACAAAGGTACCAAAGTCATTCAAAGGGAAAAGGAACAACTGCATATCTATACAGATATCCACATCAGACACTATCATAAAATTAATGTTAGGACTTAAGTATAAATGTAAAAGCCAAAACTATAAAGCTCCTAGAAATAAATATAGGAGAATATTTCATGAGTTGAGTGTAAAGTTTTCTTTGACAAGTTAGAGAACATAATGCCATAAAAAATAAACTTAGATATTAAAACATCTGCTCATCAAAAGATAAGAAAATGAATTATCAACTTACAGACTGTAAGAAAATAGTCACAACACATACATTTGATCAGGTACTGATAATGATTCTGGAACAATATGTATGTTTCCTAATGAACCTACTTTAAAGGGGAAAAGATATAGAAACAGAGACATCAGAAAAGAAAGAAATATGATTCACTAATAAGCACATGAGAAAGTAAATAATATTGTCAGTAAATTCAAACAAAATGCACTGCACAGGCACCAGAATTAAGGAGTGACAATACCAGAGGCCGTGGAGCAACTGGAACTCTCACACTGTTTCCTGGGAGCATGCACTGACTGGTGCAGCCTCTCGGGAGAAACATCTGGTCTTTGTTATAAAATTGCATACACAACTACCCTTCAGCCCGGCAATTCCACTGCTAGGTATTTACTCAAGAAAAATGAAAACAAGTGATTTATAAACAAATGATTAAAGCAGCTTTATTCCTGATAGTCAAAAATGAGACAGCCCAGGTGTCCATCAACAGGAGACTGGGATACTTCTCAGCCACTAACAGGAATAAACTGTTGCTACACACAACACTGATAAACTTCAAACATATTTTGCTGAGCAATAGAGGCCTTACACCAAAGAGTACAGATTAAATGACTATTTATACGAAGTTCTAGCACAGGCAAAAATAATCTATGGTGGGAAAAAAGTCAGGAGTTGTCACCCACTCTGGGTGGAGGATTGGGGCCTGACCAGGAAGGGGTATGACATCATTCTCTACAGGGACAGTAACATTCTGCATATTGATAGGGTTGGGGCTATACAGGTGCATACTTTTGCCATAATGCATAACATTCCACTGAATATGAAATATATCTTAAGAATCAAACTTAATAAACAAGTATTGAACGTTTTTGTAATGGTGTTTATGCTAAAATATTTACAGGTGAAGTGTACATATGTCTTCAACGCACTTGAAAATTCATTTTATAATGCATCAAAAATAATGCAGATTGGTAAGTGGATAGAAATGGATCATGGATATTTAAGTAACCAAGCAAACACAGTAAAACGTTCATTGCAGAGCCCTACAGTATCACAAAGCAATCTTTAACCAATAACATACAGAGAATGGTAGATACAACCCCCAGCTTCCCATTCTTTGGAAGGACAGTGCGATGAGGAATTCTCCAATGTTCCTCAGAGTCCCCAGGAGACTGAGCCCAGTTACCCACTGCTCAACAACCCACACTTCATCAGCTTTCCTGCCTGCTCCACCTCACGTTCCCAGCTCCCCAAGGTGCCTCCCAAGAACACCTCTCAAATGAACCTCCTGCACCTAAAACTGAGTCTCGGGCTCTGCTTTCACAGGAACCCAACAAAGATAGTAACGCAGAAAACAGCAAGTACATGTTGAGCTGTATCAGAAATGAGGAGCCACGCTGATGAGTTGGTTTACTGTGATCCCCTCGGAAATTAAAGAAAATGTATAGCTAAGTCTTAGCATTGTCAAATACACAGTGCAGATTTTTGAGAATTTTTTTTAGAAATTGCATATAGAAAATGAAGGCTCCAAAATATCTGTTGTGATGATGGTAAGGGATCTTACAGTGCCCACAGATTGCTCCTGGACGAAACAGTCACCCAGTGAACTACTTCTGTCAAAGTAGCCAACAAAACTGTAGGAAATTATCAAGAGTGCTTTAGATTTACAATTTAAGAAACTAACCCACCTTTATATGACACACCTTGGAGTGCTGGCATCTGTGAAACTATTGTCAGTTGTTATGGACACCGGAGCTAGAATGCTTGAATTTGAATCTTGGCCCTGACATGTGCTTTCTGCCTTACCTTGGTAATCCTTCTGGTACCTGGGTCTCCTTTATCTATCAAAAGGAATATTGAAAGAGTATCTGCAGCACAGTAAATGCTATTTAAGTGTTTCTAGTGTTTTTATTATTGCTTGGCAAACACCAAGGAAAATCTAATGGAATTAGTGACTGTGTAGAAATCATAACTGAAGGAAAATTAGAGAACTGACTATATGAATAGAGAGAAGAAATTAATTTTCATAAAATAGCAGCTTAGATAAAGTGAGTTTTGGCTTATTTACCAGTTCTGAAATAAGAGGGCATTTTTTTTCAACACAAGTAAATTTAGGACAAATAAGATGAAGTACTTCACATAGTGAGAAATATATGGAATCCATTGCCCCTGAGACATGGAAGGGATTTAACCAGTGTTTGTGCAAATTTTGGGAAAGAAAGTCATGGAATACCACTAAAGGTATGAGATCTACCTAGACTTTGAGGTTGGCAAAGGATCCTAATGGAGCAATCACCAACTATGTTCTTTGTTGATTCTGTTCATTGCCTTATTTAATTTTTCACGATCTTGCTATGAATATTTGCATGAGCTATAGAATATATTTAAAGCAAGAACATTAATAACAGTTTTTCATTTCAGGTAGGAGGATCATTAAATAAAAAATCATTTTTTTCACTAATTTAAATGACATTTACTGAGATGTATTAATAATGAAAAGATGTCTTTGAAGATAAAACTTAAAACTGCTTGGAGATTGGGGCAATATGCTCTAGCTATCAGCAAAATTCAAGGGCCATGGTAGGGAGAAGTCAAATTATAGTATCAATCAGAGGATAAAAATATTTTTAATGGAACTAATTTAAACCAATTTACATATCCTTATAAGACAAATTTCTTTCTATCTCTGAGAAATCATGTATTCTGACTTGAAAAATAGCTGTATAAACTATTATGTCTTTCCAGTAGTAAGTAGATAATGCTTTATCATAGGTATTTAGGGAATGATTAGGTACCTTAAAGATGAGTACTCATATCAAAATCCAAGACAGTGTATTGATTTTTTCCCCCAAGTATTTTCTGCCTGGTTCCTCCTGACTAGTAATTAGAAGAACTAAATTTGGAGTTCATATTGGTTACTTGAAAATGTACTTGTCATCATCTTTGCATTATGTGTTGAACTTGTCCATGATTTAAAGATCCAAGGGGAATTATGACATTTGCAAGGCAAACCCAAGCATTTCATTCATCATTCTAATCTGTTTCACAAAAAAAAAAAAAAAAAAAAAAATCAAAGCAGCATTTGGGGAACAAAATGAGTGACAGAAAAATGGCAAAAATATGTCAATAATAGTGATATTTCAGAGATCCAGGAGACTAGCAACTAATCCAAACATTATCACTTCATTGCCCTAGGTACTACATTATCACTATTCATGCCATTTAGATGATATAAATCTCAGGTACACTCATTGTACACTGCAAGGTAGCAGAAAGAACTGATGTTTATGATCAGAATCCATAATGCAGTGAAAACCAGAAGTACATGTACCAGTCTACATAAGAGAGAATGAGGCTGGGCCCAGTGGCTCATACCTGTAATCCTAGCACTCTGGGAGGCTGAGGTGGGAGGATCACTTGAGGTCAGGAGTTTGAGACCAGCCTGAGCAAGAGCAAGACCCCATCTCGACAAAAAATTGAAAAATTAGCCAGGTGTGGTGGCACGTGCCTTTAGTCCCAGTAACTCAAGAGGCTGAGGCAGGAGGATCACTTAAGTACAGGAGTTTGAGTTTGTAGTGAGCTGTGATGATGCCACTGCACTCTAGCCAGGGCAATAGAGCAAGACTCTGCCTCCAAAAAAAAAAAAAAAAAAAAGAGAGAGAATGGAAACTACTAGCAAAAGAGTCTATGTGTATCCATAGACATGCTACATAAAAAGGAAACCAAAACAGAACCAAATTAAAAAGCTCATTCACACTCATTATTAAGATATGCATTTCTATTTTCTTGGAAGGTTCTTTTCTGGCCATCCAGATTACTAAATTCTATATCCAACTACACTAGTGAGGAGGGTACAAGAGGATCCAGAATGCCCAGGTGTTGTCAAAATTGAGCTCTGCTGAGGACTTGAGGACCTTCTTCCCCTAAGATGAGTCGTATCTCTCACACACACACACACACACACACACACACACACACACGGCTCCTGATAGCAGGATTGAGGTGGCAAAACTATTTGTCCTAGATCCTTCTGTTGCTTTTTGTTTTTGTTTTTGTTTTTGGTGGGATTTTCTTAATGTTTTCCTTTTGTTTTTGTTGTTTTTCGTTTGCTGAAGAGTTTGAGGTTCCCTCATAATCTTGTACAAAAGAAGCATTCTTTCCAAGTGAGTGCCCACCCTTTCGAGGTCTTGCTTTGAGACTAACAGTGAGATCCCGTAGGAAATGACTCGAGACTTGGATGATGAGGAAGAAGGGGAGGGATGACTTATTTACTTCTGCTTGGCTCTCAAAATACCAAAAACATATTTTTCATAACTATGTTTCTCTGAGTAGTTTAAGGACTCATTTTAGCTGGTGGTTTAAGTTTGACAAGAAGACACTTTAGATGGTCAGAAATAAGATTTTATAAATTTTGGACTTTGCTATGGCATAAAGATTCCCTCCTGAAGATTTCGTGAAGTCCAAGCTAATAATAAACATGTCTACCCCCATCTGTAAAGTAATAAGGAATGAATGAATATAATTACATTTTTAAGAAATTTCTTCCCATTTTATTGCTATGATAATTCAGAATTTGGTAAAGCTTCATTTGCCCAGATGCCACAGCATCTAAATTTAAATTTATAGATCAGAAAGAACACTGGCTCGAGAGTCAGAAAGCAGGATCCATGCCCTAAGCTCTAGCTTGTTTTTTTTGCTGAAGGACTTTGGGTAAATCATTTAATATTTCAGCGCCTCAGTTTCTTCAGATGTTTAATGAAAGTATTAGACCAGGTGATGACTCAGTTCTCATTTTGTTTCAAGATTCTATAACTATGAATCATAAAGAAAGTAACCAATAAGCTTTCATTTTATCAACTAACTCAAGTTACTGGGACTTAAAAACATTTTAAGGTTTTTAAAACAGAGCACATATTAATGTTTTTAAAAAGTTTTCACCTCTTTACATAAAAAAAAACCCTAAGACTTCTGAAATACTCAGGCAAACCACAAATGCACGAACATTCTCTGATTTTCTTCTATTTCACTACATCACAGGCATGAGACAGCTGATACCTGATCAGTGAGGTCTCACTACATACAAACATACAGCGATACACTGGCATAGGAGTTGGATTAATATATTTAATTGCAAATCTCCTCTGTAGGCCAAAACTGTTCATAGACATTAAACCTTAAAGCATGTACCAATTTCAGTGACTCAGTTGTTACATCTGCATTTGCTTTCAAAAATACGAAAGTTTGTTCTGTGAGGTTTCTACCAACTACTGCTTTTGATTTCCTATTTTACATTAGTGAAAGGGTTTCAGGAGCTTCACCATTGTGCCACATTTCCTTGTACCTGGGAGGATATGGGGGGAAGTAGCAATAGAACAGGTGGGGATGACATTCTGATACTGGACCGCAGTTAATGTGATGGAGGAAAAAAGCAACTATCCAACAGAATGTCCTCAAGAAGGAAAATGATTTCATCGCATGACTGCCTACCTCATTACAAAGTGAAATTCGCCACTATGCATTTTCGTGTGAGCTTTCATCTGCTGTGCAGGAAAGCAACTCCCTAGGTTTCCTGTAACAGCTGTTCCCATGAATTTATCAAATATTTTGTTTCTACTTTTACCTCTTTCACTCTTGGTCTCTGCGTCCTTCTGAGGCAATTGCAAAAGAGGGATAAAAGATTCTGCTTCCTAACTCTTTCATTAGTTATTTATTTATATATGCTCTGGGGGAGAAGAGCATGGAAAATGTGAAAGCAATTCACACATCAATGTTTTAAGATCCGACGTACAAATGGGGCTGCTGTGAAAAAGCTTCTTCCCATAGGCACTAATTAAAAAGCAATAAGTTCACTTGAGCAGCATTTTTCTTCCATTTATTTTCCTCTGTATCAGATGTGCCACTTTTCACTTTAATTTGATCATATCCTTCTCTGTCCAAAAACAAAAACAAAACAAATAAAAAAAATACAGCATAGGAAGGCACAGAATAACATTAACTAACAATTTGGAAAAGACATTATTTTTCCCCAATAAAATCTGCTGCATTCTTGGAAAACATTAAAAGTATAGCAGGTTACACATCCCTGAAATATTAGATAAAAGTATTTGTGAAGACAGGCCACAGGAGCCTGTGACAAATTAGTTTGGCCTCTACCTCCATGGTCATTACGAAGCATTTTTAGATGCTGGTCACGATTAATGTTGGAAACAATTTTAGTGACACTACTGTGTTTATCACATGCCTTTAGTTCAGGACCACAAAGGAAGGAAGGAAAACACAGATGGAACACCTGGTCTGCAGGGAGCTTTAGAATATAAGAAACCTGAGTGATTACTTTGTGCTTCATTTAAATCAAATGTGAAATTTTGTGATAACAAAATTCATATTCAATACTTTTAATAGGAAAGGTAAACACAATCACAATAAAACTATACATAAGAATAACATTATTAATTCATCTATCCCATTAATAAATTATTGAATATCTACTACAAAAGTTTCTGTGCTACACTTTTGGACTCTAGCATGAGAGGGGAAAAAAAGAATAAAGAGCCTATTGCTAAAGATTGGAGTATTTGAAGATGTAGCAACTATGGTTCCTGCAAGAGTTTATCATGTCAGGACCACATGGCGTGTGGACAGGGAGGGTGAAGAGACACCACTGTCCCCCGCTGGTCCGAGGCTGGGAAGCATACAGGCAGGTGCTATGCGTTCCCACTGAAACACCTGCAAAGATGGCACTACAATGATGGTGCACATGGAAAAACAAAGTAGAGGAATGCAGAATCTGGGAGGAGGATGGAAGAAACAGGGTGAAACAGGCTAAGATTTATCAACCCCAAGACAATTTTCAGAGCAAGACACCGGGGAGGTGGCAGTCCAGTGGAAAAATTTCACTGTTCAACTAGCCTAGATTAGCAATTCTTAACTAGAAGCTACAATATACTGTAAAATTTAAGAATGTGAGTGGAGAGGTTAGAAACTGCCTGAGTCGTTGAAATATGCTTCTCTTACCATTTAGCTTATGGAGTGGTCCTAAGCAAGTGCCTTAACCTCTCTGGGCTTCAGATTTCTCATCCGTAAACAGGGAAAATAGTTGCACCTATTGTAAGAGTTGAAGGATTAAATGAAGGATTCAATATACACAATGCTGAGAAAAGTGTCTGGTGTTTAGCAAGAGAGCAGTCCCTTTTAGCTTTTTCCTACCCCTGCACACACATTACACGGGTCTCTGTAACGTAGGTGTCTCAGCCCGCAAGCTCAGCTGCCATGTCGCCTCCGAGCAGCCACCCCGGGCACCCTCTCTAAGCGCCCTGGCCCATCATGCTCTGTGCCAGCCCATCATTTCCTTCATTACTACAATTTATAACTTTGCTAGCCCTACTTTACACAATGTTCAATCGCTTCACCTGTGTGTGTACTTGCTTGTTTCACATTTGTCTTCCTAGCAATGTGATCCCTCTGAGGATGTGGACTTGCCTATATTCTGGGGGTGCTGAGACATAGAAGTTCAATAAATATCTGTGATGTCATTACTGATGATGATGATGATGATGATAGCTCTTTCTTTGCGCTGGTTACTGTTCTAAGCATTTTAAATACAGTAGTATTCTGACTTCTCACAGCAACTCCATATTGTCTCCATTTTACAGATGAGGATGGTGAAGCACAGAGGGGTTAGAAAACTTACTCAAGGCCACACAGTAGAACTGAATGCTGAACTTGCAGTCTGGCTCTCAAAATATGTTTTCTACATCATGAAGCTACCTGGCTCTAAATAATTCACTGACAGATATGAGCAGGGTGCTGCCTGGGGGCCTGGCTAGCTGGAGGGCAGAAATGGCCCCAAGATACCCAGAGACAGGAGAGGGGGCAGGTATTAAGAGAAAAGAGGACTATCATACTATATGGTAATAATTTTCCTAGCAGCCCAGTGGCTGAGTTGCTTTACCTGTTAACTGAGAATAATTTTTCTGCATTTGGCGTGCACACTCTGAGTGGCCTGCCCACACCTGAGTCTTGCTCCTTCATCCAGTAGAGCCCAAGTCCCAGACTCTGGACACAGACTGCCTGGGCTTCAACCATGGCTCTTACCAGCAGTTCAACTCCAGCCAAGTTATTATTCCCCTTGTTCCTCAGTTTCCCTACCTGCAAAATGGGGATTACAAAGTACCAACCTCATAGGTTCATGGTAAGAACTAAATGAGCAGACAGAGAATGATGCCTGGGATAGATGCAGCTCTTCTGATTAACCATTTGAATTCTCTGGTCCTTTGGTCTAGTGTCTGTTTGTCATGTACTTTACAGAAGTGAGAGGTTCCTATTCTTGGAAATTGATCATGTCTATTCTTAGAAGCAGAAATACTGACGGAACAAAGTTAAAGTAGAGGCACACCAGTGAGCAAGTGCTTGGGGCACCCTCTTCGCGGCATTTAGCGGGTCAGAGGCGGTATGTGCAGAGGCCAGGGCTTGGCCGAGCTCTGATCTCCAGCACCGCGGCCGGGCACAGAAGTGCGGGGCTCAACCACGGCAGGGACTGCGCACCACGGAAACGGGCTGGGGTGAGGTAAGGGGTCCCGGGTCCTGGAAACACCCCGGGGTGTTGACTGGGTTGAGAACACGGGAGGAGACGTGGAGAGGGGATCACATCTCCTGCTTTCTAAATGTCCGGCCCCTGCCATTCTGCTGCCAAAGCCTTTCCCGACATCAGAACAGGCCATCGCAAGCACTGCCCCTAAACTCGGAACTCCCCCGTCCGTGCCCTGACACTGTGCCATCCCCATGCCCCTCAACCTCCACATCTAGACTACAGCAGAAGACCTAAAACCAATAACTTTGACCACCCTGGTTAGTGCTAGGTAACTCACTGTTCTTTAATAACTTAGGATTTGAAGTGACAATGCCATAAAAACTAATGAAGCCTTCCCTTGGGGTGACCTTTGATGTCATTGGGCAGCCACATGTGTAGCGGGTCCTTGACATTTTGAGGTAGCTATTTTGATGCAGCTTTTTTTTTTTTTTCTTAAATAAAAAGACAATCTGACTAAATTGCTTTGACATGGCCTGGGGTAGAATCTGGCCTACAATACTGTTTTATTATCACCAAGTAGTGTGTGACTCAGATGCTCTCATTTCCTCTCCCTCATCCTTGTGTTGCACTAATCAAAAGGGGGGGAGAGCCGGGCACGGTGGCTCACGCCTGTAATCCTAGCACTCTGGGAGGCCGAGGCGGGCGGATGGTTTGAGTTCAGGAGTTCGAGACCAGCCTGAGCAAGAGCGAGACCCCGTCTCTACTAAAAATAGAAAGAAATTATATGGACAGCTAAAAATATATATATAGAAAAAATTAGCCAGGCATGGTGGCGCATGCCTGTAGTCCCAGCTACTCGGGAGGCTGAGGCAGAAGGATTGCTTAAGCCCAGGAGTTTGAGGTTGCTGTGAGCTAGGCTGATGCCACGGCACTCACTCTAGCCCGGGCAATAGAGTGAGACTGTCTCAAAAAAAAAAAAAAAAAAAGGTGGTGGGGGAGAGAATGGGGTCACAGCCCAATGGGGGCACACTCCTTGAGTTCAAATTTGAGTTCTGCATAGCTGTATCTTTGGACAAGTTAGTTTCTTCTTCTCTAGACTGGAAATGCAATTTACTTTATAGGATTATTGGGAGAAGTGAGATGGGTATAGAGTGCTTGTGCTTAGCCAGAGGAAATGCTCAGTGAGTGTTAGCTGTTCACATAATCATCATCAGTCTATGAGATGGAGTCCACTGTACTCGGTACTAGGAAATAAGACATGTTTATAGATTTGTACATGTCGGTTTTCAAGTGCCACCATATATATCCTTATAATTTAGAGTAAATGTCATAGGGGAAGAGGGCAGTAAGAAATAAAATCTAATGAGCAATCATTGCACAAATAAATTACATCCACTTTTTAAGTGCATTTTGCATGCAGTTTAAAGGCAGAATTACAGAAGTCATAAGATTTAAAATAAACTTGAGAAAGGTGATGGGCTGTCCAAAGTAATGATTTTCTTCTCAGAAATACTTACACATACAGAAAATCTGTATCTTCGTATTTACTGATACAAAACTGCTCTACACTTTGTACCTTTCCCATCAACACACAGAAAATAAATATATTTGTCCACATATTAAACAAAGTCAGATGAATCCCAACTCCTTGCCCTCCCTGACCCACACAAACTCACACAACCACGAGCAGCTTCCTTTTGATTTTTGAGTGCATATATACAGAGGAATTTGTTTTTAAAACCCATGGATTCAATGTTCTATTTCACTTAACCTGCATTTTTCTCCTACTATATACCTTAACTCTGGAGGTAAAATGCAGTTCTTCCAATAATACAAAACCAAGGCATTTTAAAGGAATCACACTCCCTAGGTTAGCAGGCTTTCTCTCATCGTTTATCCAGATCACTATCAATTTTGGCTTCACACCAGACTTCTAATCAATTCTATATCCTTGTTCAGGCGTGTTTCTTATTTTTCACCTCCAGTCAGGTATTCATTCCCTTGTCCTTTGTTCTTGTTCATTTCACACACAGCTAGTCCCATTCATATGAAACACATCCTAATCCAATCTGTGTTTTACAAATGAATCTTCCAAACAGAAAGTCATTGTGCCCTTCCAAGTTCAGAAATACTAACTGCAGGCACCTGAAGCTACACTGAAGGGTAATCATTTGTCTAATATTTTGAATCATCTCAGATACAGAACCAAATTGTGATGGAGCTGGAGAAGTGCTGAGAGTTTTTAGGTAACTCGGAAATTACGTGACCTCTTGTGGTACATTTCTCCACCCCAGGAGGCTCTGTTGAAGAGACAAGAGAGACTTCACAGGAAGTTTATTTCAAACTCAATTATTGTTTAGCCTGAAAGTGTATTAATCAGAGTTACAGTTACAAGCAGCAGAAACCAACTCTGACTATCTTATATGTCACGTGGGAAATCATCTTGGTATGATAGTTGCCTCCAAGCTCACCTCCCGGCAAGCTAACCCAGAGGTTCAGAGCAGAAAGAGTCAGACTAAATTAAAATGTCTGAATTTTATAATTTTTAAAATATATTAAAAAGCATAGTTTGAGAAGAAAGGAACGGGATAAGAAAAGTGAACATACTTAGGATAGGATGCAGGCAAGATGGAAAGGCCATACTGTCTAAATCCTAGAGCACACCATGTTGACTTGTGTCCTCTCTCTGTCTCTGTCTTGGCTGCACCTGCCTATCTTTACAAGGATGGTGTCCTCACAAGGACCAGAACTGACATTTGTACGAGAGACTCACAGGCAGAAGGTGCCCTAGAACAATGGCACATGCTTGCTCTTATGAAAGAGACACAGAGGTGAGGTCCACCTGACCACAGCTTTAGCAGAATTAGCTGGATGAACAACCACGGATTCTGTGTCTTCTGGGCAGAGGAAATGTGGGCCCAGAATGGATGTCATCAGCGAGGGACCGAATTTAGACCTCCCTGACTAAGAGACGCTGATGTCTAGTTAGGGCATCCTGAAAGTCCCTCGTACATGTCTCACGTATGTTTAGTACCCAGCTGCCTCGTAAACATTAGGTGTCTCCTGGTCTCTCTATGTTGAAGATCACACACATGAATGGGATTCAAGCACATTAATAAGGGCTATGAATTGAATACCCTGAAAAGAAAATGCCTACACTTAATGCATAAAGGGAATGCCCTGGAAGGATGTCGAGAATCCACAGAATCTCTGAGTGGCTACAGGGAACATCGAAGACTAGGCAGTAAGAACCAAAGCCAAGGCCATGCCTGGTAAGACCCAGATGTCTGTACCAATGCCACTGCAGACACAATACCTGCCAATTGTCCTCATGTTGTTGTATCACTCACTCAAGAAACATGTTCCAGAGTCCCAGTTTCACACTTGTTTCTGGATGTACCTGGGCCTGGGAGTAGAAGAATCTGGCCCAGTGGACTCCACAGTGGGAGACGGCCAGGGCCCCTCCAGGCTACATAAACCAGAGTGGTCCCAAAGAGAGGTTTGAATGCCACACAAATGATACCTGTCCCAAACAGGGAGTATTTTACCAAGTTCCCGTTTAATATCCCATGACTTTGAAAACCATCAGAATGTTGATGGGTTGAAATTTACCTCAATTTATACCACAGGTGTTGGCCAATTGGAAATCTAATATACTTCTGAAAATTAAATATCCACGATAGAAGTCTCACCTCCGCCCTGCCCCCCCCCACACGAAAATCTGCTATTTTCCAGTCTTTCCAACCCTAGTAAGTGACAGAACTGTTTACTCAGTTACTCGCACAAAATAAATAAACAAATAATAAAACTAGGAATCTTTGGAACCATCTTCGTATCCTCTTTTTCCCTCACATCCCAGGCCAAGTCCTTCAGCAAACCCTGGTGATTCCACCGTCAAAACCGATCCCATATCCAATTTCTTCCGCCATGTCTAATACAGCACTCACATCACTCTCTTCCCTATATCCCTCTCAGTGTTTCCTCGAACCACTGATCATTCTTATCTATCTCATTTATTTTCTATATGCCCCACATAGTAATGTAAAAGCCACAAGAATAAGTAGTTTTGGTTATTGTCTTTTTTGCTATCTATTATATCCCCAGCACCTAGAAAACTGTCTGGCACATAGTAGGTACTCTGTGAACATGTACTGAATGAATATAGCATACAGTTATACATTTATTTTGTAATTATTATAGGACAATGCCTTGGCAACCATAGGTAAAAATGAATCAAACTAAAGAACATCAGTCTCCTATTTTGACTGTTGTAGAAAATACTTCCATGAAGGTGTATGCGGCAGGATCAGTGTTGGTGGAGTCCATGTACAGGTCAGCACACAGGTCACCTGTGACCTAGGAGCTCCAGGGGATCGGTGGGGTTAGTGTATAAAGCCACCACCGGGCCAGAGAGTGCAACTGCGGTGTTTGGGTTGTGGGCCACTGGCCACGTAACATACTGCTAGACCAACAAGCCTTAGACCCACTCCCCTGTTCATACCAGGGAAGGGACTGGAACTTCTCTGGTGATATAAGATAAACATCCGGTCTCACTACATATCTGAGGTGCCCCATCTCCATGGATTTTTCTTAGATGGCTGTTCCAGACACCAAGCTGTGAGTGCTCTCTGCCATTCACCCTTTATTGATGGATTTCTACCTCATATTTTAATTTTGGACATAGGTTATGGGCATAGTTCTATTTTATAATTAGTTGTAGGAAGGATCCTCTGGGAACATGGTAGTAAAACATATCTTTGCCACCCTTCCCTTTCAATTAAATATCCAACTCTTACCTCTTGGGCAGAGCAGCTACTGGAGCCATGGCTGGTTGGGGTACATGACTGAGCCTTAAAGCCCTGTGGCAGCACTAGTGGAGAGCCCAGCTATTATTTGGAGTGCCTTGAAACTGGATAAATAATATTAACATTCAAGCCAAAGAATAAATGTCCATGAAGAGCCAAAAAATTTATGAAGAAGATGAGTGAGTTGAGGCTAGACTGGCTTTTAACGTACTAAAAGATAGTGCACAGTGTACTCAAAAAGTAGTATGACGGGCCATGCATTATCATTGATAATAGCAAATCACAGAGAACCCACACATAAATTGCAGGACATATGGGACTTCAATTTGACCAAGATAACATTTTGATATGTTGGGGAAAAATTATTTAATAATGGTATTAATAATATCATAGAAGATCATCTATTCAAAGAAATATATTTGGACCCCTTTCTCACACCACAAACAAAAGGAAATTTCAGACCAATTAAGTTTTAAATGTAGTAAACTGAAAAAAATATATAGCAGGTATATATATAAAATCTAGAGGTTGGAGAGACCTTGATAATCAAGATAGAAAAAAAGATAGAAATATGTAACTGCATGAAAATGTCTGTGTATGATAAAGGATACCATAAATAAAAAAACAACAGACAATAGAAATTAGTAGATTGGGCAATATATATGCAACTTCTATAGCAGATAAAAGGCCACTATCTGTCATATACACAGTTTACAGTGTGATTTTTAAAACCTGCCTCATACAAGGGAGCAGATCAAAATGCTCAATAAACAAAAAAAATTAAAATTAAATTATAAGAATACTTCAGACTGTGAACACAAATAATGAAATGTTTTCTCTGGGATAAAGTATACTTTCATATACTGACAGCCAAAATGTGAACTGTTACTGATTTTTTTGAAACATAATCTTGTAACATATAGTGAAAAATACACATACCCTTCAACGAAGATCACACTCTTTGGAATCCATCCCACAAAAGTGCCAGAAATTAAGGATATAAGGATATACATTACACACACAAAATAAACCCATCCATACACATACATATACCACTATTCATTGGACTACTGTTCACAGACACACACACTCTCACACTCACCTGCTCACACATGTGCACCCACATCCAAACCTAGAAATGAAGCATATACTATTAATAAATCAATAGGAGAATGTTCATATAAACGCTATTGCAGCAGAGCATAAAATATTATGCAGCCATAAAAAATAAAAAAATTTGAATTATGAAAATTAACTGAGAGGACTGCTATATTGTTAAGTGAGACAAATAAATTCAGGAGAAAGAAAAAAACAAAACCTGTGTCTGTGTGTGAATGTGAGTGCATAACAGAGATACCAGAAAGGATTTTCACTGAAATGTTAGCAATGGCTTATGCCTCACAGTTTTTCATATTGTTGAAGTGTTATATAATGAGAAGGCGTTGCATTATTTATAAAATAAAATTTAATGCGAAAGCTACTTTCATTTTTGGAAGGCATTGGTATAACCATACCTTATTTTTCTCATTTAAAAACATACTACCAAAATGACTTAGTGCTTCCATCAGGTGCTAGTCAAAGAAAAAAGAAAAATTGCTAATGCCCATCATTTAAAAAAATCTTTGATATAATTAAGCAAAAAGGAAAGCAAGGCACAATCTCTTTGTGCCTTCCAACTACTCTAAGAATACAACAAAGAAGACAGAAGTTTGGCTATATATTTAATAAAGAAAACAAATTACAGAGAATACTTTGCACGGGATGTTTGAATCTCAGTGGCAGCTGCCAAATTAAAAAAATAAATAAAGTGCCATAGATCAAGCTGTAGCCGTGTCCCTCTGCCTCACTCCGGCAGCACAGGCCCAAAGCCATTGTCGCGCTGCCTGGCGCTGTGGTGCCCTTCATTTCTCTTTGAATGTGACCAGGCCTCTGGAATGAGAACACTAGGTGGCATGCCTACCAAGCTCTGAAACACCATTAAGCACCAGGAAAAAATGCCATTATGATTCTATTTGGAGATCACATTTTCCCCTCTCGGCTAAGAGGCATTCTCTGACACAGACAGCTCAGCGTCCCTTTACCAAGATCAAAAAGTTTCTGTGCAACCACCAGGCAGGACTTTTAGAAATAGAGCAGCTACACCCTATCGGCTCCTGGGAAATGACATGTAACTTAGTTCTCCTTGTGGGTCATGTGTAAATATTAATTGTGAATTCTCAAACTCTTACTGCAGAGATGACTTACATAAAGAGAATTATATTTCTGATAGACCAATTTTAGCAGAAGAGCCTCTCCTGACATGGTGAATTCTATTAGAAAAACTACAGCTGGCCTATCCCTTCAAGTAGCTGTGCTCGAGTGTGGGGGAGCGCTCGCTCCGCAGTCTTGGCCCCGATTCTGGGGAAGCCCGAGTCTCACAGGCGGGGGATCTGGGTGAGCCCCAACACTGGCTGATGTCTGGGGGCTGCACAGGCACCATCAAGCTACCTCACTTGGAGCTGGGAGGTAACTGACCATCCCTCCAGCTCCTATCAAACTATCCGTTCTAAGGCTAAACTGACCACTTATAATCAGTAGAATATTGTCATGTTCTGCCAACACGCTGCATGTGGAGATAGCTGTGTGTCCAAAAGGACCTACAGAAGCCTTCGGCAGTCAGCATTATGACATAGGAAATGAGTGATAACTCAGTGTGTTTTGCTTTTGTGCCTATCTGGGGTAAAAGCCTCAGTCTGTGATTCAGAAACTTTCTGTGTGGGCGTCTGGTTTCACTGAGTTGTATAATCCCTTCTGCTTCAGTCTTAATTGCATTTTGAAAACCGGGCCTGGAGCTCCATGGACACTGTAAATGTTCAGTTGGAACCTGTATTTTCTGTTGGCCAGATTGCTTAGGAGCCTATGCCAGTTGTTGTTCATCTTTGGTCATTAGCCCAAACCATGTCGTGTCCACCTGGGAAGACGCTCCAGCTTACCTGTGCCGTGGCTGAGGGAAAGCTGGGTCTCCACCTGGTTTTGGACGCTGCAGTGTGCACTGTGGGCAGGGCCACCTGGAAGCTGCTGTTTCCCCTCGTTTCCTCTGACCCAGTCCAAGGCCCTTCCCCTCTGGCCTGCTGCAGAGCCCTAGGCGGCTCTAGGGTGGCACCCATCACTCTGATCACATACTGTTGTACCCCCATAATAAGCTATAATAAATAAACAACAAAAAAATAAAAATAAAAGTGTTCTTGCTAAACAAAATTAACCCTGTTGATGGAATTCAGAAGACTGGTTACTTTAAGAGATGTGGGTAGAACAGCGTGTGAGGGAACTTTCTGGAAAAGGTATAAAACTCTGTCTAGATAGGGATCATACAAGTGTATGGTAAGAATGCCACTGAGCTGTGCACTGAAGGTTTGTGCCCCTAACTATATATCAGCAACACCAAGAAAAGTGTCACCTGCCAAAGCTGATCACTATTTGCCTGCTTACCTCACGTCTAGGGTAGCTGTTGACTCAGTTTGCTGATTTTATGTGTGTGCCAACATGAGAGCCCGTCTCCTTCACACAGCTTGTGAACCTTGCAAACAATGCCAAAGGAGCAAACAGGTGTGGCCTGAACTCGTGGGACTGGTCCATTTGCATTTATTTTTTGCCCCCTCCTTCCATTTTTTCCCTTTGACAGAATAATTTCAGTAAGGAGACAGCTTTTTGTCATATCATTGCCGTGTGTGAACGTGTGTGTGTGTGCCCGTGTCTGTGTAGCAAAGTCTATATCCTAGAAATGTCTATTGCATGCCACAGCTGGGGGCCTTTGTGACACGTGGGAAATTCATTGCAAAGCCATATTTGAAGTGTTTGTTCCTGATTGTGATTCTCTGTGAATCTGGAGCTACGCTGAGGAAGTGACAAGGATAAAAAGGATTGTTAGTATGATCGGCATGTTCTCCCCAAATAAATATTCTCACTGTGTTGACAGTCATCAGAGGTCTTGCTATAAACATATACATAGTCACCTAATGTCATGAACCTTATCTAAATCCCAACAAATAGAATGGTCAGCCCAGGGGCAAGCTTGAGAAAAGAGCTGTACACTGTGACATTCTCTGCTGCGGCCCAGTGGACCCACTGTGTGTCTGTTAAGGTCCTAATTAAATCAGGAGTTTGTGGCATACGTATGCGCCACACATCTTCTCTTCGTTCACCTGTACCTGCGCACCTGCTGCTCCATACAAGTCTTTGGCTGGGGAGGTTGCCGCCCTCTGGAGGCGGGAAGGGCCATGGCTCTTTGACATTTCAGATGTGGCCCACTGGCCTCCAGACGCAGCAGCTGGGAAAGTTCTGTCTATGGAGAACTCCAGCTACTTTGCTGCTGCTACTTTCCTCAGGTAATTAGTCTCCCAATTCTGTCAGAAGCCTTTAAAAGCAGAAGTGGTTTGCATCTCTTGCATAGGATCACATACAATGCTAGTGCTTTGATCATGGTGAATTTCAATAATTGTTCTTTAATGATGACTTTAATTATAAGTCAATATGTATTTGTTTATGTCTTAAATTTAATCTACAATTAAATAATCATTGTATCATTTGAAACATTCAAGTGAACTAAAGCCCTGTGAAAACTATTTTTCACCTATTTCTAAAGTCCATTATTAT